>CAIGQW010054193.1:1621184-1650486 GCA_903798125.1 Danio choprae
ACACACACACACAACATTAAAGGTCTATCGTATATGTGGGCATGTGTTTTTATTTCCAAGAAGAAATGTGTGTGTGTGTGTGTGTGTGTGTGTGTGTGTGTGTGTGTGTGTGTGTGTGTCAGGCACAGAGAGAAGTTGGAGGTCCTGCTGAGAGGCCTGACTCCTCGTAGAGATGAGATCGGTGATGCAATGCTGTTCTGCCTGGAGAGAGCGGAGGCTGCTGAGGAGATCGTCTCCTGCATCACAGAGTCTCTGTCTATTGCACACACACCACTGCAGAAGAAGGTGCGCACATATTCACTGTAGTACAAAGACACAGCTGGAGTTCATGAATCAAAAGTGGTTTGTTGCATAGTGCTTTTTCACACTTTTGAGCGATTTGTTTAATGGGTTGTGAATATTGCAGATCGCCCGACTTTACCTGATATCCGACATCCTCTACAACTCCTGTGCCAAAGTTGCTAATGCGTCATATTACCGTAAATTGTGAGTACATTTTTGTTTCATGTCATATTTGATGTTTTTTTTTTTTAAGATTTCAGCTTATGGCAAAAATAATGGTTCAGATCACGTCACTGTTTTAAATAACAAATTTGAGCACTTAAAAAATATTTTTTAAAAGGAGTCAGAAAATAAAGTTTATTTTCCATTCATTACAAAAAGTTAGTTGTACAAAAAACTATGGTTCCATCAAAATAAAATGTAAAAATTAAAATGGAACAGCAAAATATTTACCTATTAATGATAATTACTATGTTACTAACTACAGTACAAATCTTTATCATGTTTGTTTTTTAAAGCAGTAGAACAAAAATAAAGAAGAAAAATGTGAAAGAGCTCCATTTTAATATTTGAAATGAATACAGATTGATTTAATAAGATTGATTCATAAGTAATAATATGCATATTTACAATAAAACCGTACATTCAAGTGTGTCATAAAACTATTAATTTACCCAATTAGTTCTAAGATATTGTGTAATGTGATGGTATTCTAATATCTCTGTGTTTCTGCATCAGTCCTGTCACTAGCACACCAGAAAAAATTATATTTAGTTAGTTAATTACTATGTTAATTATAAGAGTACAATTACATATCATGCCTGTTATTAAAAGCAGTAGAACAAATACAATAAAACAAAGTAAGATCTTAATATGTTCACGCATCAATCCTGTCATTAGCACACCTGACTGATGTTGCTTGAGCTTCATAGCTGTGCTTTATGGATTGTTACTTTCATATGACTTTCTCATTCCACAAAACACTTTTGTCAACCACTCTTCTTCCATCAGCATTATAATTTTAATGTGGAAAGCAAATAAACTATGTAAAAACAGTTTGAATGGCGGAGACTATGACTACAATTTGTTGACACTTTTGTCAATGAATAAAAACAAGTTAAAATGTTAAAAAGGGAAATCTAGTCAACCTAAAGGGATAGTTCACCCAAAACTCACTTGTTTCAAACCTGTTCTTTTTTTTATGGACAATGTTGCAAGGTTTAAAGAGACAGTTCACCCAAAAATGTACATTTACTCAGCCTCAAAATGGCTTAAAACGTTTATGAATTTTCATTTTTCTGTTGAAGACAAAAGAAGATATTCTAAAGAATGTTGAAAACCTATAACCATTTTGACTTCCATGTTATTTGTTTTTCTTACTATGGAAATCAGTGGTTACCAGTTTTCAACATTCTTCAAAGTATCTTCTTTTGTCTTGATCTGTCAATACTTCAGTATAAATTACAACTTTCATGTTGTCTCTGAATTGTTTTTGTCCTACCCTGTAATAGTTTCGAGACAAAGCTGCCCGAGATATTTGGAGACATCAGTGAAGCGTATCGGAACATCCAGGCAAGACTCCAGGCAGAGCAGTTTAAGGTGGGAACAGTGTGTTGTTGAGCTTCTTCCCTGCAGAGATCTGTGATCACACTTCTCTCTTTCATCTCTCGCTCACTTTCTTCAGCAAAGGATCATGGGATGTTTTCGTGCGTGGGAAGACTGGGCAGTTTATCCAGACTCCTTCCTGATCCAACTGCAAAATATATTCCTAGGGCTCATCAAACCTGGAGAGGAAGTCATTGAAAGACCAGAGGTAAGCTATTGCTATTCGATGAAAAAAAACGGATTCTATATAAAAACACTAAATGATCTGCATAGTGTACATTTGTGTAGTATTTATTTGCTTGTGTGTTTTCTAGCCTGAATCTCCAGACCTGGATGGAGCGCCGTTGGATGGTGTTCCTCTAGACAGAGGTGAAATCGATGGTACACCCCTCGATGACCTTGATGGGTCGCCTATGACCTGGGATACATCCGCTATTGATGGTGTACCTGTTGATGACATTGACGGTGTTCCGTTAGGAAACTCAGTAGATGATATTGATGGTGTGCCATGTAAGTAGCCGGACGTCAGCGTGTCTAGATGGTCACCTTTACCGTTAAAAAAATCTGTTAATTAACAGTTGCCCATAGCTTGTGATTCAAGAGTGTTTTTTGTTTATTCACATTTTTGTTTTGCATTATAGGATCTTGATCGCTGGACAATTTTTGAAGTAAATAATATATGCTTAAAAAAATTTAAAATATATGATTTTTAACTACTAAAAATGTCAATAAGTCGCTTTAATAAAAAAAAATTCATCATACTGGAATCTGAAACTATAAATTAATCTGTCACAGCCATTCTTGAATGTAGGACTTGTAGGAGAAATTCTAATGAATATAATTCTGGAGCACTTATGGATACAATCCTCATTCTGTTCTGGTTTTAAAGAAGAGCCTTTGAAGTTTCTTGCTCTTTTTTTTCTTTCTTTTTATGTATATATACAGGTGCTGGTCATATAATTAGAATATAATGTATACTTTCATTCCACACAGACTGGTATATTTCAAGTGTTTATTTCTTTTAATTTTGATGATTTTGATGACAACAACAAACCCCAAATTCAGTATCTCAGAAAATGAGAATATTGTGAAAAGGTTAAGTATTGAAGAAAACTGGTGCCACACTTTAATCAACTAATCAACTCACAAGACCCATAAAGGCCTACAAGTTTCTCTTCTTGAATGGAATTAGTGAAATAAATCCATTTTTTGAAGATATTCTAATTATATGACCAGCTCGTGTATATATATAGCTGTTTAAATATATTGTAATAAAACTACTAAAATATTTTATTAAAAATTATAGAAATAAAAATTTTGTTCACTCTAAAAATTCTTTGAAATAAAAGCATAAGGTTTAAAAATTAGTTTTCCAAATTTGAGACTGATATCACAAAAAAGTAGGATTTTGTGAGCTGCCCCTACCTACTACTAATCAAATTTCAGTTATATTCTCAATATTTCTGACAAATTCAAAAAATATATTTAGGTTAATGACAAAAAAACCTGCAGTTTAAATGATTGTATGTGTGTTTATTTGCTTTTCAAAACAAAGCCCACAGTTTCTGCTATGCTTTAGTTTTTTGCTACCTTCTCTTGTCACAAATTAATAAATGATTATAACTTTGTTTATTGTAACTTTATCGTATTATTGTAGCTTTTTATTACATAGATTTTTCAGATCCACATAATTCTTTGTGCTTGTTTTTGTGTGTAATCCAGTTGATGAGGGCTCAGATAAGACTTTACCCACTGTTGCACTGTCCAAATGGGAGAAGGTGGACGATTCCGAATCCTCAGGTACCGTCTCAGCATTAGCTGCTTTTTACATACGTTCAGCTTCTGCAACCTTTTAAACTGTGCTTCTCATCTTTTCAGCCAAGAATGACTCAGAAAATGAGGTGAATTCAGGGTAAGACTCCCATTATTCATTGTTCACTATGATAAGTGAATAATTCAGGTTTATCTCACAATCAAAGCATTTCAACAGCTTCATCATGTCACATGCTTTGTCTGGACCATCCACTAAAAATTGTCTACTTTGGCTTGATTCTTGGCCAAGTATTTTGTGCTGTAAACATTTTTGATGGCTCTTTCATTGTTGGCTGGCCTCTCTTTCTGATGCAGTGGCCTGAAGGAGAACTCGGGTGATTCTGACACCAGCAGTGATGAAGCTGACAGTCCCAGCAGGTTCGAGGGGGCCGACTTTAAAAGCTCTTTGAAAAATTTTGAGCTGTCGGAAAGCAAAAGGACACGTCTCAGAGAACTGGAGGTTAGTCATTCACTCATTCTGTTTTTCACAACCTTCTTTCTTCCTCCCACACACTCCCGAGCACTGAAGCTGGCTGTTTCCAGTCACTGTAAAATCTGTGTGATTGTGTGAATATTGCAGGTAAAGGTGATGAATTTCCAGGATGAGTTGGAGTCGGGTAAGAGACCGAGGAAGTCCAGTGTGACTCTACAACAGCAGGTTCAACACTACAGGAACAGACTGTTACAGAAGGTAACACACAGTAACTCACAAAAATAACTGACTGCACTGAATCAAACATTATAAAACAGATAACTTTTTGTAGATGCAGCATTCAAGTAAAATGATACAAAACATCTGTTCACAAAAAGGCCTGTTCATTCCAAGGAAAATAATTATACAGTTATAAATAAAACAACAGTAATAATAGTGTCTTTCAAATTTCACGAATCTTCAAATCAAGTTCAAGTTTCAAATCTTCTTGAAATCAGAATTAACATTTTTTACATTTTACAATATAGTTAATATGTAATCTATACGGTAGTTTACACCAGTGTTTTTCAACCACGGTCCTGGAGCACCACCAGCTCTGCACATTTTCCAGGTCTCCTTAACCAACCACACCTGATTCCGATCATCAGCTCATTAGCAGAGACTGGAAGTGACAGATATAGGAGACATGCAAAACATGCAGTGTTGGTGGTCCTCCAGGGCCGTGGTTGAGAAACACTGGTCTACACCTAAGCAAAGAATTTTTTAATTAGAAGCATTCAAATATTGCACGTCTCACATATTTCATACAGATTTAGGATCAAATATTTCTACTATATAGCTTATTTAACTAAAATGTCCATTTAGAAGATTTAAGCAATCAAAAACTTGCACTTCAGCATCTCATCAGATCATATGAACATCACATTTATAAGTTGTAACACTGAGGGGAGAATTTTAAAATGTCGAAAAACAAACTGTGCACGTATACACTCGTCTGTCTGATGAATAGCACAAAGTGGATTGGGGATAAACAGTTCAGACAGAATCCATTGGAGCAAATGAAGTCTGGTTTCATGTTAATGTCTGCACGCACGCACGCACAGACAGACAGACAGAGCTGGTCCAGAGATATGGAATTAAATAGTGGAACATTTATGATAAGCCAGAGAATACCTCAATGTTTCAACACAATTTAAATGAGAGAAACTCTTCAACGGACTCAGCATTGCTATTGTAGACTATGGCTTTCATTAGCCACAGATGCACATTAGCTCCACTATTGTATGCTGCTATTGGGTATTTTTAAAAAGAGGATGAGCTATTCAGTATGTCCCACCCTGTTTTTTAGTTAAAATGACATCACACACTGAACTAGGGATGCACTGAAATGAAAATTCTAGATGCACTTGGTCGCAAACTGAAACCGGAAATGCTTTGTAATAATAATAATTCTTTTTATAAAAGTAATATAAAGTAATTTTGTAAGACTTTTAAAATTTAACTTGATAACTTCAAATTATACTAACACACACACACACACACACACACACACACACACACACACACACACACACACACACACACACACACACACACACACACACACACACACACACGTCAATAAACTAACCATGTTTTATTGAATTAAAAATGTCATTGTCAGTGACCGAGTCGAGAGGCGTCATTGTACTAGTGTTGACATGACAGCACAGTAGTACTATTGCAAGCAGCAGGAACAAGTATACTACGTTTAAAGATAAGAATAGGTGTAGATGCTTATAATGAATAATTCCATTGATCTAGATGATAATATACAGTAGTCAACATGTGAAGTGGATCAAAAAGTTTTTTAGAATTGTCAAGACAAGAAAGGGTGTTGAATAGTTTTAGGACAACTTTGATAAAGGGCTTTGATCCACTTCAAATGTTGACTACTATAGTTGTCATTATAGTTATTACAGTTATCGCTCTTGGTGCGAACGGAACTTAAGGCATAGTAATACGGGTTTCTGCTGTCTGCATAAACACAGAATTCTTGAATAAACCATTTATTCATAAAATAACGTTGTTAAAGCGATAAACACTCTTATCATTATTTCTTAACTATTCTTTCTGTCTCTACGTTTTAGGAGTTTGACAAGGATGACCAGGAGAAGAAAGACAAACATTCACAGAAACCGAAAGACCGCTCCAAAAAAGACGAGCGGAGGGATAAAGGCGAAGAGAGGAGTAAAACACGGGATAAAGAGAAAAGCAGAAAGAGTGAAGACCGAGAAAAGAGTAGAGGACGGAGTCGAGATAAAGAAGACAGGAGAGAGAGGTGTGCACTCATTACACACATGTACAAGCATTTCTAATTAGACATTTTGATAAGTAAATAAGTCTCCTTTATTATTCACTCGCAGTGCACTATCCAGGCATGATGCATTATAGAATTTGAATCTAATTTCACCCGATGCCTTGAGTTGCTTTATTTGGAAAGAATTCATCATTTTAGATCGATTGGGATGATTTTGTAGGGCACATACCAGACGCATACAATAGAGTACATATAAAAGTAAAGTGAAGGGAAATACGTAATGCTTAATGGTTTTTTTTTTGGATTCTAACAGTATCCAGGTACAGTAATTCAATAATTAAATCTAAAATAACACCGTATGGTTTTCATTGTATAAATAAATACAACTGTTAAAGTGCCTAATTATTTTAAATTAGCTTAAAAACAGGTCTTAAAAACACATCCAAATGAGGCCTTCAAAACATATCCACTCTATTTGGATTAAAGTTTCCAGATTGGCACGTAGCGATATCGATGCTGAAACGATATATTGTGCAGCCCTATTAGACATCTTACATTTCATACAGATGATTGGTGACGAACATGATGCATCGACTTTAGAATATATAAAATAGTTACAGATTTCAGGGCAGATGCAAGTTCTTTTTTTTTTTTTTTTTTTGTCCCATATTTATATCAAATTATTTAGTTAATCAATATCACCCAAGCAATAAATTCAGTATCAGAAAAGGACTGTTTTTGTGCTTGCTTGAATGCAGATGTGCTGCTTATTTTCCACAATAGTACAGTTAAAGGGATAATTCACCCCAAAATGAAAATGAACTTTCTTAAGTGATTCCAAACCTGTTTGAGTTTCTTTCTTCTACACAAAAGATGTTTTGAGGAAAGCTGGAAACCTGTGACCATTGACATCCAAATACAAATACTATAGAAGTCAATGGTTACAGGTTTCCAGCTTTCCTCAAAATATCTTCTTTTGTGTCCAACAAAAGAAAGAAACGGATCACGTTTTAAAGATGTAAAGGTTGAACAAATGATGACTGAATTCTTATTTTTGGGGTGAATGGCCCCTTTAATAAGAAGTTGCTTGTTTGCTTTTGCTCAGATTTGCCAGTGAAAATATTACCTATACAATCACACAAGTCTTGTATTTCTGAATGAATCAGAACAGAATAGGTGATTCAGTGGGGCATTCATATAAAGAGCTGACTACTATGCTGAATGAATCAACTATTTGAACAAATCAAATGAGCAAATGACTCAATGACACACTTTACCGCCACTTACTGGCAGTTTTAGTTTCTTAATCAGTCATTTTAAAATTGAACTGCTTTTGTGGAACAAAAATTATTTCAAACAATGTTGGTAATAAAACTGTTGAAGCTGCAATGTATAAATATATCTAGATAGCAACTTTAAAATAGGCCAAAAACATGTAGCAAGTTGTTGAATGTAATTTTTTTTTTAAGTCATTAAAGCAATAATGACTTTCAGTTTTCTTAATTTCTCGTCCATATTTAATCTGCATAATATGAATCCATAATCACCATTTAATTTAGATTAACTTTTATTAATCATTTGTGCTGGTCTTTCCACAGTACAATCCGAAAATGTTGCTCATAGTGCTTGTTTTTGATATTATACTCTTCGTAACACAGAAATAGAGAAGATCTGAAAGTGACGAAACGAACAGCTAGTTAGTACACAAACGATTCTTAACTTTTCTGTCACTGTTTTCATGCTTGTTTAAATCATCATGTCATATCATAATGCCAATTTTACGCAGCATTTATTCATTCTTTGTCATTCCTCAAGAACAAAATCTCGATCGCCACGGAAGTCGAAGCGCTCCCGATCGCCGTCCCCGCAGCACAAATCCTGGAGGTCTTCATCTCGATCGCCACATCGCTCGCACAAAAAGACCAAGAAGAGCAAACACTGAACTCTTGAGCCTGTGAACGCTGTGATGTCTCAAACAGCCTGCGGATGGATGGATTTGTTCTCTTCATGCACAGCCACACGTTTCCAGTCCGCCAAGCTCAGTGATTATGGACTGGCAGATTTCCAGCTGTTTCCAGGTTCTTCTTCTGTCTGTGTGGCGGCTGCAATCACAACTCTGGGCTTGGTGGAGCTTTTTTTCTAAGAGGAAGTGTGAACTTGTACAGATCTTATTTTCATTTTGTAAACTCTTTTTAGTTGCATTTTTTTTTTCCCCCTCTCGTTTTAAATCCAGTGTTCAAAAGGAAATGCTGCAAGATGGACTCCGACGTCTCCCAACTTTACAATAAAAGCAATTGTGGAAGGACAGATGTGTGGGTGTGAATAATATGTAACGGATTCGAGGTTTTCAAAGCGGACTTTGACCGTTTACACTTAGTGACAATGTAAGAGTAATATTATAAATTTAAACACCGTACGTGGAATTGGCTTGTTTATTCACGCTGCTACACAACAAACCACTTTCAAATCTATCTAGAAAACATCTTCTCCAACTGTGCTTACATGAATTTGAATAAAACCCTATGAGAAAAAAAAATATTTTTTATTTTTTTATTTTATTTATTTCTGGAATCATACACATAAAAAAAAATCATGTTCAATTATTTTTACAACATTAAAATAACACTGACAAAGATTCTTAAATTGAAAGGAGTTAGTGCTCGTGTTGGAAATGTATGATACTGGGCGTTCCAGAAACATTGACTTTGAGGGTTAAAATGTGCAGGGGAAATTAAAGTGTGAGAAGGGCTGATCTCCTGCATCTCTCATATTCATCCTGTCTCCATACAGGCTTGCAGTTTCACTCATCCATTAAAATGGCATCATCGATCTGTGCAATGTAGAGCCCTTTTTTTGTGCACGTACAGTAACGATACAACACCACCTCTCCAAAGAAATCAAATTAAAAGCATATAAAGGTAAAGAAAGAAGCATTAACCGTGTTTTTCCATCTGTCCCTGATCCTCAACTGTCCCCGCTTTACAACTTCCTGGGTCCCTGTTCTCTGCAAAAGAGGCGGGACTAATCAGCTCCGCCCCCAGAGTACTCTCCAGCAGCCGATTGGTCAATAAACGGGGGCACCGTTACATATAAAGTGGCACTGATTTTGTTTTAGTTCTGTCCAAAAAGCTGCTGTTTTTCGAAATACTCGCTGGGTGTCATATTCAGCACTCAATATTTCTTAACATTGACAAAAACTTTAATGGCTCCGGTGAAATCAGCAGACAGCAGAACTTCAGAGTGGTCTGTTTTCAGTGCCCCTGAGGAGAAATAAGGAAAAGGAGAACTGTGGGTTATTTCTGTGCACGTTTGATGAGGTGATGATAGTATGTTATTGGTTAAAGTCAGTACCTGATGGGATGGTCTCAGAGTCATCTGTGCTGTCGCTCTTACAGTCCGAGTCTGGTTTTTCTGAGCCTGCTTCCTGAGGCACGATAAGATCCGGATGAGGAGCAAAAATGGCCGAGGTCACAACCGCGTTATGAGCTACAAAATAGAATAGAGAAATAATTTAAGCTCCAAAATGTACAGACACTAACGATCAATTGGAATTCATATGTAGGGGATTTTTAAAAAAATTAAAATAAAAGCTCTTGGTTTTGCTGTGATGATTTCTAGAGCTCACTATTATCAAGAATTTACTGACTGTCAAGATTACAAATAATAACAACAATAAGATATTGCAATATTTCACTGCAAAAACAAGTTTAAAAAATAAACTGAAAATAATTGTGAAAAATTGTTGTTAAATGGAATTTCTTGTTTTTCAAACTTTAAAACATCAAGCTTTACTTTATCAGAATTCATCGGTTGTACGTGCATTATTGAGGTGCATTGTGGGATTGATGCTTGTGCTAGATGGGTGAGTCACTGCCAATGCACTTCCGAAATACTCTGGAGGACCATGTGCCCAATGGTTGCAGTGTATGAGGATGATAACGCACCAGTTCACACAGCAAGACTGGTGACAGAGTGGTTTGATGAACATGAAAGTGAAGTTGAACATCTTCCATGGCCTGCACAGTTACCAGATCTAAATATTACTGAGCCACTTTGGGGTGTTTTGGAGGAGTGAATCAGGAAACATTTTCCTCCACCAGTATCATGACCTGACCACTATTCTGCAAGAAGAATGGCTCAAAATTCCTCTGGCCACTGTGCAGGACTTGTATCTGTCATTCCCAAGACGAATTGATGCTGAATTGTCTGCAAAAGCAGGCCCTACACCATACTAATAAATTATTGTAGTCTAAAGCCAGGTGTTTCAGTTTCATTGTCCAACCCCTGTATATGCAATATACATATTGCAGACGTGTAATAAATTACATTGATTTCATCTTGACCGATCAGATGGGGCCTTACTATCTATATCCGACCTCCCCAGTAGTTGCTGTTCTGCTATTGGCTGGAGCAGCCCAAAGGTGAACCCAAAGCTGAAAATAAATACTTAAGGCGGGAGTCAAGGCAAGAGAGGAAAATGACAACAGCCAATCAGAGTTAGGAATTCGGCTGAGGTTTTCACTCTATCATTGAGTTTTAAAGACTAACCAATACTCAACATCACATATGTTTTGAAGTTCTGCACAATACTGGAAAAATAAGCAAATTCAGAGCAGAAGCAGAGATGGGTTTACTGCTCCTAAAACCCTGTTATCATGATCTGCCCACGTATAAAATATGAGCTTTACTCTCAAACACTCAACACACTTGAAACTTCTGCGTTTTCAGCATCGACTTCACTGACAGACTGCCAAAACAAAGAATTTCTGGAATAACTCTCACTATATGACTCATTTCCGTTCCATCATCTTACCTTTGATTCCTTCCCAGAAGTCATTGCGGTCTCTCCGTACAGAGGTGAACTTGCTGAGGTCGTGGTACGTGCTCCAGATGTACACATACTTGTCCTCTGAGCCGCTCACAATGTAAGAGTAGTCGTGACTGTAGAAACAAGAAGACATCCTTCAGATTCAGTCACATTTCGCGAAAACCCTGGGTAGAAGCGCGAGATCACAGCCGGATGTTTCTGGGGCTTTGTGCGTTTCTCACCTGAAGCTGGCTTTGATCTGACTGCTGCTGTTCACGTAGCCTTTGTACTTCATAGACAGTGACAAATCTCTGAGGTCATACAGGCGAATACGGGAGTCGTTTGACGTCACCAAGATCTGCAGAGGAAAAGGAGATCAGCACGAGCGCAAACTCAATGATGGACGTCAACCTTGGAATAAATAAGAATGTCCTGATACATGCTTTACTGCAGTAAACTTCTGTTTCCTCTCAAGTGAACACATCTCACCTTGTTTTCTCCTGGCAGCGGCTCAATGCCGGTGATTTTGCGGCCCACGCGATTCCTGCCTCTTGTGGAGCGAACATGGATTTGGGTGTGATATTTAAGGCGCTGAGCAGAACACATAAGCGATTGGTTAATTAAATAATCGATGTGGTTTTGGAGATCATCCTGTATGTTGAAGTGGCGAAAGAAATAAAAGAATAATCAAGCAAACACTCACCTCTGTGTCATAGAAAATGCAGCGTCCATCGTAGGTGCCGATAACCGCATATTTTCCATTTTGGCAGAAGTTAGCTGCTGTTATCAGACGCGTCTGTCCGTCCACCTCGTTCCACAGCGCCACTTTCTTATCTGGAATATTCCATAACCGCAGCTTTCCATCCAAAGAACCACTCAAAAAATACCTGTCATCCTGAGACAAAAACACAAGGAAAAGTATTAAACGTTATTATGGTATAACTGATATACTATTCATTTTTGTAACCATTTTGAATTTCTTTTTAAAATGTTTTAATTATATATATATATTTTTTTTTTTATTTGATAGTTTGATCAATTTTGCAGAACATTAACATCATATTATAGTCAAAATGTCAGATTAGAACAGTCATTAGAATATGAATTAAAGATCAACTTCCATGAAGACATTTTGTAATTTTTTTTCCATAAATATATTAAAACGGAATTTTTGACTGGTTCTATGCATTAGTAAGAACTCAATTTGGATTCATGTAAATGTGATTTTCTCAGTATTACGATTTTTTGAATACTGTTGTATCTCGGCCAAATATTATTCTACCCTAACAAATCCATACATCAACGGAAAGCCTATTTATTCTGCTTTCAGACAATGTATAAACCTTAAATTCCTAAAATTGGTCCACGGGCACGTTATAAACAGGGGGGAAAACCTAAACAAGGAAAAATTTAGCTTTCATAATTGAATTATACAGGCATTGTAACTCTTCTAACTCTGTTAACAGACTTCATAACACAGCGAATGCTTTTGAACCCTCAATGTGTGTTTTTTTTGTTTGTTTTTCTGCTACAAACTCAATGTCAGCTTGCATATTTTCAGCCAGTACGATATTTTTTTGGAAAGAAATGGAGACATTTTAGCATGGACACATTAAATGAATCAAAAGTGCGAGTAAATAGATACATATTTTCCGAAATTGCCTTTTGTAATGTTTCTCGATGTATCCATTTCTCTGTATTTTTGATCAAATTTACATAAAACCTTTTCTTAAATCTTTAACATATAATTAACAGTAATTTACGCTAGAGCTGCACACTCACCCTAGGATGAAATGCAATGGCTGTAACAAAATCTATATGCTGAAAACAGCAGAGACACTCTCTCCTGGAGATGTGCCATAAGCGAACCGTCTTGTCCATCGATGATGACAGCAGGAAGTAGTTCTGCTCAGAAGAGAAGAAGCGACAGCATTTGCGATAGTCACCATTTTAAACATGTTCCACACTTTTCAAACTCTATACTACTGTTTTCATACAGAGAGGAGCACTGATGACCGTAAGCTCTCACCTTTGACCAGGACAGATCCAGGAGGTCAGCGGTATGACCCTTGTACTTGCAGAAAGGAACCTGCCGGAATGGAACGTTTCTGTCCTCTGTGTCTGCATCTTCCACAGCAGCACCAAACTGATCCAACGGAAACAAGAGGCATTTTAGAGCACTGATCATATCATTGACTGCAAAACCAAAATAAAGGTGAAAACAAAACCCCTTACCCCTCCTTCTGTATCTGATTTAGAGGAACACAGACTCTCCTGAGAGGGAGATGGTGACACACGTCCTGAGGGAGAAACCAAAGAGACACTTAAAACAAGGAAACTCAGTCTAATAACTAGCATAAGAATGTGGTTACAGCAAAATCAGTGTGCTATCTTTGAGAATGAAGCCATTAGCTGATAATTTAAAAAAAATATATAGAAATTTGTCTTAGGTAAGGCTCACATATATCAAACTATGGAAATCAATTACAACTGATATATATATATATATATATATATATATACATACATATATACATATATATATATATACACACACACACACACACACACACACACACAAGTTTGTGGACGACTATTATTATAATTATTATTATAATTACTATTTATTACTAAATTAAATTTAGCAATAAATAGTAATAATAATAATTATATTTTAGTAGTAGTCCACAAACTTCTGAAAAATTCTATATACATACATACATACATACATAGTTGAAGTCAGAATTATTAAACCCCCTGAATTATTAGCCCTCCTGTTTATTTCTGTTTAACAGAGAGAAGATCTTTGCCATGATGACAGTAAATAATATTATAATATAATAATATACAGCTTAAAGGGGCTAATAATTTTGACCTTAAAATGGTTTTTAAAAAAATTAAAAACTACTTTTATTCTAGCAGAAATAAAGCAAATAAGACTTTCTCCATAAGAAATAATATTATCAGACATACTGTGAAAATGTCCTTGGTCTGTTAAACATCATTTGGGAAATATTTAAAAAAGAAAAAAAAAATTCAAAAGGGGTTTAATAATTCTGATTTTAACTATATATAGAATGTTTCAGAAGTTTGTGGACTACTACTATTTATCTACTTTTTATTTAATCCCTTCATACAGTTGTCAACACAGGCATCTATTATTTATTTTCCTCTTCAGCAGAATTATGTCTTAAATGTAAGCCGTTTCAACTCTTTTCTCAGAAAATATCTAAATATTGAATATGAATCATGGGAAAGGTACAGCATGAACTATAAAAATCTTAAAATAGCAGTTTTCATATACATACAGTGTGTCTATGCATGTGTTTACCTTCTGTGTTGTATTTTATTCTCATGTTGTTGAAATAGTCATAGGCATTTTTGAGGACCCAGATCCGAACTATATTATCCTGGCCTGCTGTTGCCAATAGCCGTCCACAGTGAGAGAACTTCATTGTCCAGACGGCGCCCTGACAGACAGAGAGAGAGAGAGAAAGGGAATCGGTAAATAATTCATTACTACATCACAACTCACTAAACAGGTTAAAGTTCAGATAAAAGGTCACACACGCTCTCCTCACCGTGTGCTCTCCGCTCAGGTCCTGCACCACTTTGATTTGGTCAAAGTCAAAGGGCCCTTTGAAGCTGTGAGCCGCTTTAAACTTGACCGGTCGTGTGTACGGCATCCCTTCGTCATCACTGGAGGATGGGTCATCTTGGTCTGTGTGAAAGACCTCGTCCCGAACGCTCTTCACTTTATTCACAGCTCTCTCCCCATATTCCTCCGCCAAGTGTTTCGCCCTCTTTACTGATTTACCCAGAAACTTCTTTAGCTGTGTTCTGAGAGAAGGAACAAAACAAAATTTATTCCAACACTATACATTTGAAGACAGAATTACTAGCCCTCCTGTAAATTGTTTATATACATTGTGTGTGTGTGTATATATATATATTATATATATATATATATTTTTTTTTTCCCTCAAGTTCTGTTTAATGGAGAGATTTTTCTCCCAACATATTTCTAAATATATTATTAACTAATTTCTAATAATTGATTTCTTTTGTCTTTGCCATAATGACAGTACATAATATATTTTACTAGATATTTTTCAAGATAGTACTATTTAGCTTAGAGTGCAATTTACATGCTTAACTAGGTTAATTCTAGCCAAAATAAACCAAAGAAGATTTTCTCCAGAAAAAAAGAATATTATCATAAATGCTGTGCAAATTTCAGTACAGATCACTTGAGAAATATTTGAAAAAGAATACATTTCATAGGAGGGCTAATAATTTTGCCCTCAACTGTACATGCATTTTTTATTTGAACATAATTAAAAAATGTGGGGTCTGTAGCAACTGGTTTATTAATTTATTTATTTTAAAGAATGCATTTATTTAAGCCTTGATGGATTAAATTGATTAAAGAGACTAAGAAAGGCATTTAAACTGTTACAGAAGTTTTCTATTTAAAGTCTATGTGAACTGGAAGCTGCTGCAGACTTTTATTTTAATATGATAACATGTACAACTGAAACCGAATATTGGGTAGGGGGCTTGTCTTTCATTCACAGAAAACAATTGGGAGGTGTGTGGCTAAGCATTTGGAGGCGTGTGGCTATGCATATTTCGCCCAAGCCGTCAAACTGACATCATTAGTGATAGACGGCCAATCCATAGGAGAAGTAAATAGTTGGATTTTTTTTTCTCAATGGATTAATTTCTGCTAAATCAAAGGGATAGTTTACCCCAAAAAATTTAATTCCGTCATCATTTACTTGATTCAAACCTGTCTGACCTTTTTTTTTTCCTCTGTTGAACAAAAAAAGAAGATATTTTGAAGAAACTGAAATCTGGTATCCATTAACATCCACACTATGGAAGTCAATGATTACAGGTTTTCAGCATTGAAAATATCTTCTTTAGTGTTCAACAGAATAAAGAAACTCATAAAGGTTTGAAACCACTTGAGGGCAAGTAAATAATAATTTTTGGGTGAAAATTGCTCACCTCAAGGCTATTAATTTACACTAGCAAAATTAACAGTCAATTTAGTTGTCAAATAGATGTTAAAGTATATGCTGCTCAAATCCTGCATCATTTTCCTCAACTGTTTCTGCAGAATAATCTTAATCCACTGAAATTAGAAGAAATATTTCTTGAGCAGCAAATTAGCATACTAGAATGATTTCTGGAGGATCGCGGGACACTGAAGACTAATGATGCTGAAAATTGAGCTTTGGGTCACAGAAAAAAAATGTACATGTCATTTAAAATTGCGTTAATATATTTCTTATTTTTGACCAATACATGCAGCCTTGGGTGGCTGTAACAGACAACAACACTTAAAAAAAAAAGTATGTTCCTATAATGATGTATTTTAGTATAACTACACAGTCATAAACAAAAAATCAATCTCTTACGTTCTCTGCTTCAGCTTCCCTCCATCTGTGTCAGTAAGGGCAGGCTGGGATTTATCATCATCATCCGACTGCGCAGCGTCGTTTCTGCCAAGGAAGAGAAAGTGTGAGATCCCACCCTAAAGCGTCCGTGGCTGTTGGCTTTCAGACAGGAGTTCTCTTTAAACCCCTTTCAAAATTAGCTTGCATTTAATCCCGATGTAAAACGAGAAACGAGAAGCAGCGATCCAGGACCAGATCCAGCAACCCAACTGTTTCAGATTAACCACACCAACAGAAACTACAAAACTGTTATCAGCTCGGCATTATGAAGTACTTCCTGCCAAAATGTTCCACTTGTGTTCGAGTGGTTTCGAATCAGAAGAGAGCTGGAGAGAAAAAGGGATTACATGCCTTCTCGCTTCAAAAGAGGAAAAAAACAGTCTGTAGGTTTCATTCGGGATGATAAAACGAGGACAGATGAGAGTGTGGCGAATCGGATTACTGATAGGATTCGATTCTGCTGCCTAAGGGCATCGTCGCATCAGCACAAGCAGAGCGTCACATAAGGAAAATGATCCTCGCCATCACACATTAAATGTAAAATCAGCTCAGAGGAGTTCCACAACTCTGTGATGGATTGATTATGTGGTACAGTATGACATCTCTGTCTTTGAAATCTGTCAAATTTTTAGAGGGCAATTTATGGCTGCAATATTCAGATATCAAGTAGATAATTAGCACTTGCCTTATTATGTTTACCTTTTTTAAAATAACTTTGTATGATAAGTAGTATGAAGTCTGAAAAACATTCATACTACACTGGACTTGTTTTTATTATTATCATTACATGGCGATACAAATTTTCCTACAAATCACAAATTCTCTCTTATGGCCTCATGGGATAGTAAATTGTCCAATGCATGTGCACTAAACATATGCTGATACTAATAATTCAATATATTGTGATCATGCACAATAATTGTATTGTGGGCACCTCAAAATACTGTGGATAATTATTTATTGTTTTACTTTTAGAGCACTTTTAAAAGTGGTGCAGTGATGTTCATAACATCGGCAAATGCTTGGAGACTTAATTGATTGGCTTAATGATTCTGTGACTATTCATAGGGATATTGTACATCTACACTGTGTAATAAGGCTCCCTAAACTAAACGCATGATAAAAACTACAAAAGCTTTTATTAACTTAAGATGATGCCTAATAAATAATTCAGCTCTATTTTTTTAACTAATATAGCAACTGCAATAAATCATAGCAACTGCGATAAATCTGGCTTTTTCTCACTGTTGATTTTAATCCATTAACTAACAGTTACTAATTAGACTTTATTGTAAAGCGTTTCCTATTGTACTTCATAATCATTTCGAAATTCAATTTAAGTGAAACATTTGTTTAATATAATACAGCATACTGTGATAAAAGCTTAAATTTCTTTTCAGCATCAAAAAGAAAATTTAATACTTTATTAAGCCTAATCTGCAATTTAATCTCTTACTGTGAGTAAAGTGCATTTGGACACTTCACAAACTGTTATCAGCTTCTATGTAGTAGGGAAGTATACGTAATATGTAAATCTGGGTGCTGATGATGCATTATGGGAAACGCAGTTCTCTTACGAGATGTACTCCTTGGTTCTCCTCATGATGTGCAGCGTGAGCGGGTTGATTCCAGTGGGTAGTTTCTCTTCAGCCTGGATCAGAGGGATCTCCTCACCAGTGTCCAGATTCTTGATCATCACACTTGCAAGAATCTCCTGTACGATAAAAACACACAGGTTACTGCCTTGAGTAATAACCATTATGTTATTAGAGATTAAATGCAGCAAAAAGACAAGCCGGCCATGTTGCACAACAAAACAAAAGCCTCTGCAGTTGCAGTGCAGTTGCCAATTGAACATGGTTATATCCACTAGATCCACAAGCCATGTATACAGTTTAGTATATTTCCTTCCTACTTTCAAGGCCATGAAGGGGGTCAGCTGAAGAATTTAAAACTTATGTGTGAAAAGGTTCAATTAACTACACTTTGCCCTCACATTCAAAAGCACACATTTTTTAACTTATTGTCAGCCAAATCCTGTGTAGCACTGTTGCGGGGTGATAGGCGCACTCTCCACCCTTGGTTAGGCAAATAAGCTTCGCAAAACTACTTACGACTCATTAGTAAGATTTTTAGGAAAATAATTACATTGTGTAATGTCCAAAACATTTGTTTAAAACGTGACCTATGCTGGACAATGAGACTCTAAGGATGCATGTCTACCGAAGTTTCCTTATTTCCTGCATTAATCCATTAATCCTTTTCCTATGCTTACATTATATAGCTGTACATTACCTCATCTGTAAGCTCTCTGCCCGAGTTAGACCTTGGTCTTTGTGGACCAGCAGTCTCAGCACCACTAGGACTCGATGCCTGCTCATCATTTTCCTGCTCAACCGAAAGAATAGACAAAAAAGTGAGATGTCAAATATTTAGTATGAAATCTATATGTATATCATATGTATATTATCTAAAAATGCCTATATTTAACTTCAAACCTGTGCAGTGACGACTTTATCTCCACTAGTGGCGCTAGCGAGGTCCAGGGAGTGCTGGACTTCTTTAGTAATGCATCGCACTGTGGCATTCGGGCTGACCAATCCACACAGCTCGTCTGCTGGCTCTACAGAGACTGACCAATCAAAGAGGATGAATTTGTTTTAGTCGATATTTTTCACATGTTATAAAAAACAGAAATGTTTTCAGGCTTTATTGGAAATGTTCTACTTTCCACTTCTGAAGATATCACAGGTTTCTCACATTCAAATGCCACATTCACTCTTGCCCATTTCTTGGAGTAATGTTAATTTAACACCATAATTCACATGTTAGACTAACAGAAGGACAAAAAACAAAATGCAAAAGGCATCAAACACACATAAATATTGATATGTGGAATGCTGGTATGCCTTTTTATTTAAAACATTTTAATTTAAATATTTGATCTTCTAATGCTTACACTCTGTTCTATTTCCTGGGACTTGTCATAGCACTTTTGTTCATATGAAGACAAAATTTCTAAATATATAAACAATATATATTATATATATAATAAAGAAATAATTTTTCAAAAATTTCCCAAGTGGGGCAGCGTGGTGGCACAGTGGGTAGCACTGTTGCCTCACAGCAAGAATGTCACTGGTTCGAGCCTCGGCTTGGTCAGTTAGCATTTCTATGTGGGGTTTGCACATTCTCCCAGTGTTCGTGTGGGTTTCCTCCAGGTGCTCCGGTTTCCCCCACAAGTCCAAAGACATGCGGTATAGGGGAATTGGGTAAGCTAAAATTGTCCGTAGTGTATGTGTGTGAATGAGAGTGCATGGGTGTTTGCTGGTGTTCCCAGTGATGGCTTGCAGCAGGAAGGGCATCCACTGCGTAAAACATATGCTGGATAAGTTGGCGGTTCATTCAGCTGTGATGACCCCTGATTAATAAAGGGACTAAGCCGAAAAGAAAATCAATGAATATTTCCTAAGTGCTATTTAACATAAAAGATTTTAAACACATTTTAAACATAATAACTTTAATAACTACCTTCTATAAACCAATTCCTTTTTGTGTCATGATGACAATATTTTACTGTTTATTTTGCAAGATGCTAATATTCAGTTTAAAGTGCAATTATGCACTGTATTACAATACTTGTTAACTAGGCAAGTTAAGTTAATAAGGCAGGTCTTTGGACAACAGTGGTTTATTCAGTAGCCAATCGGAAAAAAAAATTACAATATATAAATTTTTTTTTTTTTTTTTACCAGACAAACTAAAAGAAATAATTGCTTCATTAAGCATCACTAGGAAAATATTTGAAAACTAATTAAAATTTAAAACGAGGGCTAATAATTTTGTCTTCAACTGTATTCATATCATTGATTTTGATTGTTTGTTGTCAGTTGAGTCTTTATTTATATTAAGTCAACTGATCTTCATTTAACAATTAAACAATTAAACAATCCCATACTTCCTTTTCTCTACAAAAACATTGTGTGCTGAATAAGACTAACAGGAAATGGTTAAACTATGTACATGCTGTTCATTTGTTGCCGAAAAATTGATTAAAAGTTAAATCTGGAAATAAATTTTTTGGTCGATGAAACACGCAATGTGCATCAAATAATTTCCATAACATGAAATTGTTGAAAGTGCAGAAACAACAAATAAAAATTTTATGTCATAGTTAAAAAAAAACAAAAAAACAAAACACCAACTGCTCTCCTTTCTATCATATGTAAAGTTTATGGCCTGTCAACTCAAAAACATTTCTGGGCATTACAACTATGTCAGCATTTCCCAGTTATAAACACGTGTATGCTATTCATGTTCAATTTTCAAAGACCGAATAGCATGTATTTTTTATAGTTTTGAAATGGCAAACATGTCATCAATAAAATGTGTAACAGACCTACACTTTATATATTAAGCCAGTGATACCTTCATAGATAAAACAAAGAAAAAAAAGTACCTTCTAGCCCTGTTGGTCGAATCACTTCCTGGGACTTTTTACTAGCCGAAAAGCTGGGTCGTGAAGGGGGAGGCGGCCGAGGAGGAGGAGCCCCTGTGGGTGGAGGCGGTCTTGAAGGCGGTTGCTTCTTAGTGCTCGCTACAATGTCAGGCTCCACTGTAAACTGTCTAGGAGGTTTGGAAGGGCCGGGCCCATCGCCATCAGATGTAGAAACTTGCTCTAGAATATCAGCCGTCTCTGCACAGGGCAAGGAAGCGGGTAGCGATGGCTGACCCAAAGCACTGGTAATGTCAGGTGGGGGTGCCATACCCTGGTCTTGACCAACTTGGGCAGACCCAGCCACATCCGGTGCTCTATCATGAATGTCCTGTGGCCTCACTTCCCTCGGTCTTACATCGGGCACCTGCTCAGTGCAACTGGAGTCACGTGGTGTCACATCAGGATCCTCTGGAAGCACCACCACAAGAACCTCAGGAGCCGGGGTTTCTTCAACACTAAAGTCTTCTCCTTCTGGCTTCTGCCCTTCAGAAGAGGCTTTACAGGTCTCTTCTGTTCTCAACAACTCTTCTTCCACTCCACTCTTCTGACTCTCCTCGATAATACTGTCAATGATCTGGAAAGAGGGACAATGCTTTAAAATTCATGTAGGACGCTTTGTTTCCACAAAGCTCATGTGTTCTGAACTGTAACGTTAAATCAACTGTAATCCAGACTCAACATTGCATGTCCTGTGATGTGACTATTGCGGACACACACATTGTGATACTGAAACGATATACAGTGCATCTGGAAATTATTCATAGCGCTTCACTTTTTCTACAATTTTTTTAACGTTACAGCCTTATTCCAAAATGGATTAAATTCATTTATTTCCTCAAAGTTCTACACACAATACCCCATAATGACAATGTGAAAAAATATTTTTTGAAATTGTTGCAACTTTATTCAAAATAAAAAACCTGAAAAATCACATGTATATAAGTATTCACAGCCTTTGCAGTGAAGCTCTAAATTGAGCTCAGGTACATTCTGTTTCCACTGATCATTCTTGAGTTGTTTCAGCAGCTTAATTAGAGCTCACCTGTGGTAAATTCAGTTGATTGGACATGATTGAAAGGAATACACCTGTCTATATAAGGTCCCAGGGTTGACAGTGCATGTCAAAGCACAAACAAAGCATGAAGACAAAGGAATTATCTCGAGGCACAAGGCTGGGAAAGGTTACAGAAAAATGTCTGCTACTCTGAAAGTTCTAATGAGCACAGTGGCCTCCATCATCCGAAAGTGGAAGATGTTTGGAACCACTAGGACTCTTCCTAGAGCTGGCCAGCCATTTAAGCTGAGTGATCGTGGGAGAAGGGCCTTAGTCAGGGAGGTGATCAATAACCCGATGGTCACTCTGTCTAAGCTTCAGCATTCTTCTGTGGAGAGAGGAGAACCTTACAGAAGGACAACCATCTGTGCAGAAATCCACCAATCAGGCCTGTATGGTAGAGTGGCCAGATGGAAGTCACTCCCCGCCTGGAATTTGCCAAAAGGCATCTGAAGGACTGTCAGACCATAAGAAACAAAATTATCTGATCTGATGAGACTAAAATGTAACTCTTTGGAGTGAATGCCAGGCGTTACGTTTGGAGAAAACCCAGATCTAAATCCTATTGAACATCTCTGGAGAGATCTGAAAATGGCTGTACACCTTCGCTTCCCATTCAACCTGATAGAGCTTGAGAGGTACTGGAAAGAGAAATGGGCAAAAATTTCCAAAGACAGGTGTGCCAAGCTTGTAGCATCATATTCAAAAAGACTTGAGGCTGTAATTGCTGCCAAAGGTGCATCAACAAAGTATTGAGCAAAGGCTGTGAATACTTATGTATATGTGATTTTTCAGGTTTTTTATTTTTAATAAATTTGCAACAATTAAAAAAAAAAAATCTTTTTTCACATTGTCATTATGGGGTATTGTGTGTAGAATTTTGAGGTAATAAATTAATATAATCCATTTTGGAAAAAGTGAAGCGCTATGAATACTTTCTGGATGCACTGTATAGTGCAGCCCTAACAAGCTTAGACAGAAAGGTTTTCTCTGCTATTTTACAAGTTTGACATCATTTATTGTGCCATCTTAACTATGAATGATTATATAGGAAGCTGCATTTTAATATCTGCATTAAGCATTTTCTTGCTGGGTTGCAAGTGACCCGTTGACAGAATACTTAAGAGATATTATTTGCTTTTTGGACAAGCATCCAACAGTAAACCTATACTAGAGACCACAGCATGCTTCTGTTATATAAAACTGAGATAGTTTGGAAAGAGGGAGACTAGATAAGGGGAAAAAGGTGCAAGGCTTTATTATGGTCAAACTCACCTGAAGAGAATCATCATGACGGGGTTCTGGTTGAGATAATCCAGCAGCAACTTCCTGTACCACATTCTCTACAGGACCCTACAGTCAATCAAATGCAGCAGTTGAAAAAAGAAATCTGCTTCTTAATTATAAGCCCCTCACATCTAAATATATATTTAATAACAATTAGATATAATGAATAAATAATTATTTATTATAGAATAATTATTATAAATGAAATGTATTATTTGTATGATTTGTATTAGGTTTAAACACTTTTACGGTTACGAAAAGTTTAAATCAGAATGACTGTGATTTCTAAAAGGTCATATGTGTCATGGTCCTGACCTGACAGTCTTGTCTGTCCTGTCAGTGTTTAATGTTTCCCTGTTTGTCCTGTGCTTGTTTACATTGCTTTGCCTTAATTTGTGTTGGCCATGTGCTCTTGTCTTTCCTCCTTGTTTTTAGTTACCACGCCCTCTTATTTAGACCTTATTATGCTGATTGTTTTCACCTGTCTCATGTGCTTTGTTCTATATATTGTGCTGCGTGTTCTCATTTCCTTGCTGGTTTGTTCCATGTGAGCTTGTCTTGTATCCTTACTGAGCATTTTGTCTTGCTTGTTCTCTTGTCTACGTATTGTTTGTTTGTAGCTAGTACTTTCTTTTTGTTTGTTTCTAGTGTTTACTTAATTTTGTGTTCTAATCTTTATCTTGCTTTTATCCTTTAAACCATTTTTGTTCCATTTTTCTGTCAGTCCCAGTCTTGTATTAGTAGTTGATTGTTTATTTGTCTCTCTTTAGGATTCTAGAAATCTTCATTTCAGTTTCTTTTTTTATTCGATTGCCCAAGTCAGTCTCGTTCTCTTCTACTAGGTTTTATATTTGATTTCCTATTTTTCTTTTAGATTTAGTTAGTTTTATTATATTATTGCTGCGCGTTTCCAGTCCTATCCTTTGTCCTGACTTCCCTGGCCTGCCAGTCTGGGGTTTACGTGGCTTGCTCCAGGATCTAGCTCTGGTTTTGATCACTGTTGCTCTTACTCCTGGCTGGCTGTTTATTTTGGTGCCATCTTGTCTCTACCACTGTAGATGTACCACTGTAGACACATCTTGTAGCCACTGTGTTGTTGCCCCTACTGTTTGGACCTTGTCATCCTCTGTCTGTCTACTTGTGCCTAATTCTTTCAATAAACCCCTTTGTATTGTTCATTGCTGCAACTGGGTCCGCTTTCTTGCAACCAATCGTGACAATATGACACTGACTGAAGACTTAAATAATGGCTGCTAGAAATTCAATTTTCCATCACAGAAGTAAATGACTTTTCAATTATATTTCCAATAACATATTCAATATTGTAATAATATACAGCTTTTCCCCCTATACCAGGGCTGTCCAAACTCGGTCCTGGAGGGCCGGTGTCCTGGAGAGTTTAGCTCCAACCCTAATCAAACACACCTGAACCAGCTAATCAAGCTCTTTCTAGATACACTAGAAACTTTCTAGCAGGTGTGTTGAAGCAAGTTGGAGCTAAACTCTGCAGGACACCGGCCCTCCAGGACCAAGTTTGGACACCACTGCCCTATACGTTCAATCGAATAAATGTAGCTTTCTTGAACATAAAAGGTAACCTGAAATTTCTGTAACCTGAAATTCAACTGCAGTATATAATAAAAACCTTTTTTTTTTAAACAATAATACATTCTTATTTAATCTGCTTTCTAAGAAAAAAAAGTGCAAAAGGAGGCAAAATAATATTGGTTCTGAATTAAGAACCATTCAAGATATTAAAAACTGAAACAATTACAAATTTCACAAAACATTCACTGAAAATAGTTCAACAGCAGTTAACATCTGGTTTGTGGGGAATAATCTGTTTTATTTACATGTATAAACAGATAGAGTGGAGTCTCAGAACACTGGTTTAAACCTCAGATCATCTTTCTATCTTGCACTCATGTGACTAAAGCACTTCACTAAAAGGTTATAACCATCAGCCTACTTATGACTCAAACAAGACCCATAAACTCGCCAACACAGAATTATAAAGAGTCCTCTGCACCTTGTATGTTCTTTAAAGTGTCTTAGAGTGCACTGATTTAATATATAAAATTATTCCCTGCCATCTACAAAGTAGGTATGTAGCTTAGGTACAGTGCATCTGGAAAGTATTCATAGCGCTTTACTTTTTCCATGTTACAGCCTTATTCCAAAATGGATTAAATTTATTTATTTCCTCAAAATTCTACACACAATACCCCATAATGACAATGTGAAAAAAGATTGTTTGAAATTGTTGAAAATTATTATTATTTTTTTTTAAACTGAAAAAAAAAAAAAAAAAAAAAAAAAAAAAAAAAAAAAAAAACATAAATATTAACAACCTTTGCTCAATACTTTGTTGATGCACCTTTGGCAGCAATTACAGCCTCAAGTCTTTTTGAATATGATGCCACAAGCTTGGCACACCTGTCTTTAGGAATTTTTGCCTATTCCTCTTTGCAGTACCTCTCAAGCTCTATCAGGTTGGATGGGAAGTGACGGTGAACAGCAGACATTTTTCTGTAACCTTCCCCAGCCTTGTGCCTTGAGACAATCCTGAGAATTATCAGTGGAAACAGAATGTACCTGAGCTCAATTTAGAGCTTCATGGCAAAGACTGTGAATACTTATGTACATGTGATTTTTCAGGTTTTTTATTTTAAATAAATTTGCAACAATTTCAAAAAATATTTTTTCACATTGTCATTATGGGGTATTGTGTGTAGAATTTTGAGGAAATAAATTCATTTAATCCATTTTGGAATAAGGCTGTAACATAAAAAAATGTGGAAAATGTAAGCGCTATGAATACTTTCCAGATGCACTGTAAGTGTAAATATTATCCAGAAACTTTTATATGCTCATTTATCACAGAAATTTCCCCTATAATGAAAAGCTTGATTTAGACCATACTTGTAATGGTCGTGAATATTAATGAGCTCTGCTCTGATGCTCCGCAGCTAGTGTAAGTCCCCTCTCTCTTACAAACACACAAACAGTGTGATGTACTCTGAAATACACCTGCAAAATAATCATACTTTATTTGTCAAAAATCTTTTCAATTGAATAGATGCCTTGTTAAAAATCTTTTCAACGGAAGTGGTAGAGAGGTAAGAGTTACCACTCTTTTCAACGGAAGTGGTAGAGAGCTAAGATTCAACATAGAGAGTATGTTTAATACCAGCTTAGATAAATTAAAAAACAAGGAAAAAAGTTTTCATTGTCGTAATGTCACCAGGAAACATTATGGCCAATCAAACACAGTCTTGGCTGTGCGTATTAATGATCCTGTGTGAATCGTCAGAGTCTGTGTTTTGTTCAGATTAGCCTGTTTTTAATCTGGATTTTACACTCACTCACATGAGAACAAAAAAACAATGGTGTCCGAGCCTCACAGTATTTCAATTTCATGTACTGAACTATTATTATTTAGCTATGCATAGGTTTGTTCAGATTTTCATTCTATGCCACCTTTCTGTAATACATAGTTTTACTCATGTTATTATTCTTTCAGCAGCTGATAGGATGCATTCAATTTCACATTACACAATTTACCAAACCAGTCACACCTGCATACACCCATTTTGACCTTTAGTAAATTCTTAGAAAATTCTCTTTAAGTCACATTTTCACTAAAATGATGTAATGCACATGCATGTACATGTTTAAGTGCAAAGAGAGAACTCTTACCCCAGGCTGAGGAAGTTCAAACTTTGCAGGTGACCTACAAGAAGTAAAATAAAAAACAATTAATAATGCAAGTCATCAGGATCAAGCTTCACACACTCATACAATATTTATAACCACATATATCATAACACAGAACTGCATTTTAAGATACATGCTAACTTTCTAGTCCAAAACTATTTGTATTTTTGTACACGTTACCACTGTATGAATGAAATCTCGTTAGACTAATTAGTAAACGTCAACAAAGTGGTGTGTATGCAAAACAGAGGATGTGTGGGCTCCTTCAGGCACTGAGTTCACTTTTAAAGTGGTCTGAGGCTAATTAAAACTAGCTAGTGCTAGTGCCCGTCTGACGCAGCATTCATGAACAGACAAGCCCCTTCATCACATTCATAACACACCCTTCAACCAGCAGCCCTAAACACAAGCACAGCGACTGAACATTTTTCTAACGTAATCACACTAAACATTGTCAAAACATTCCTGTGACACAGTCTGACATTGCTCACACACACCTTTGACCCCAGTCATGCTGTGATAACAAGAACAGGAGGATTTTCCAACTATTGACAAAATGGAGACTTGGCGTTCACAAAAGAGAAATTATTTTCTTAACCTTTAGTTTTTAAATCTGAGAATCTGAGTCATTAGGTTTCTGAGTCATCTGGGCTCTTCTGAAAATAGTAATCATAATGGTGACTAAAATACTGCCTGTCAAACTAGCCTCAGTGTAGATGCATGATTTACAAAGTGTCATTTTTGAAAACGTCTAATTGTGTACAAGCTGGGGTTTTTATAGAGACAGTTCCCTCTAAAATGCAAATTGCCATTATGTAGGCTACTGTACATATCCTCGTGTTGTTGTTCCAAAGCTGCATGACTTTGTTTCCGCTTAGAAACACAATAGTAAAAGCTCTGCAAGGTGTACTCTGCATTTTAAACCATTTCAAACAGTTTGGTTCACCTGACAACAGCAAAACAACATAACGGCAACATCATCTGCACGATACGTGTCAGCGAGATTGTGGCTGTTTCAAAACAACTCCGCTGACTCGAAGGTCCAAATAAATGCTGTCTAGATAGACAGCTAGCTCGCGTAAAAGTCATATGACTTTTTATTTATGCATATAATAGACAGACAGTAGATAGCTGGAATCTATAAACAAGCAATAGCAACACCGTTGACAGCTTTGACAGCTGCATTCACATAACAGACATTAGACATCAAACTGGGTTAATAAAAGCGATATTTATTTGAACATGACACTCACGCATGGGGTGAGGGAGTGAAGTTGACATCCTCCGCCGCATCGTAAAACTCCTCCGTGTCGCTGGTGTCGGACGCCATTGAGCCCGGGCTGCATACAGAGGCCGCCGCCACTGTTGCTCTTTTTGCGAACGAGGATAAACTCTCAGGTCCCGTGAAGCAGGAAAGAAGCAGCAGCAAACAAACGCCAGACACGGAACTGGATCTGCGCCTGGCCCGAGTCTATGGCATGAGTGCTGGGAGAGGCTCCGCTCACCTGAATGTGCGATAGCGCCAGCAAACACACGGCCTAGATTACAAGATCTCAGACGGCGGGCTTGACTTTTATATTTTTAAAAGCAAAATCAGCCGGTTATGTCGACCTGATCATGGGGCAATGCGATGTGAAGCTCCGCCCGAGGCCGTTCGCGGGGACTGTCAGTGATCCTGGCATATCGGGACGATCCCCTACCGGGATTTATAATGGAAAACAAACCGAGAGTAGGAAGAGAAACGGCGACAGGTCTTCTCGCGTCGAGCGAAATCTCACAAGAACATCTCGCGGGATTTGAAGACGTTCCATTTCAATTCACACAGCTGATCTGTAGACTGTGTTGTGCAGCATAATGCCATAGACTGTAAAAAAGCATAATACACAGACTGATGCTGCTCCGATGGATCTTTGATTGGAGACGGACAGACAGACAGACAGACAGACAGACAGACAGACAGACAGACAGACAGACAGGCAGGCAGGCAGGCAGGCATATAGATAGATAGATAGATAGATAGATAGATAGATAGATAGATAGATA
>CAIGQW010054193.1:1651048-1662055 GCA_903798125.1 Danio choprae
ATCAAGATAAGGTCACAATGCAGATTTATAGAAAATGCTGTGAAGCAACAGCGCTAATCATTAACCCTATATACATATATATATATATATATATATATATATATATAGTACACTGCACAATTATTTAAATTGTCAAAAATTGGCACATTCACATTTGCTATAAATCTGCATTGTGACCTTATCTTGATTTGCTGGTACTAGATGTATGATAATATACTAGACCCCTCACCAAACTCACCAAACAGTACTATCTACTACTTACTTATCAAAGCATATTACTAAACAGTCCAATGATGTCATGCCGAAGACCATCTTATGCACATATATTTCTATATCACCGTCCAATTGCATCCCACCTATAGCAGAAGCAACCAATCCCTGCGCGTATCCCTGCGCCATGAACTTCTTTTGGTAACGGAAGTTTTTAGTTTCAAGAATAGATTGACACGAGCCTAGACCAATCCGAAAGGCGTACGGCACAGATTCCCTTGAGGCTGCAGCCAATGAAAAACAAGAGAGGAGGGGCTTTGTGAGGTCCATGAGTAGAGTGGATTTGGGGGTTTAAGAAGAAAACAAGGGTAAATTCCAGAGGTTGTGGTAAGTCGAAATGCCTTTAAAAGTTTATTCGTTCCGTATTCGTTTCGGCGAGCTGACATATCAGTGGCACATACGCAAAGATACGCATAATTCAATACGAAAAGTAGCTTGTTGTCAGCTGAAGCTAAATGTAGCAGTGCTGCGAATGGGGAGCCATGCTTTAGGTTTGGTCCTTTCTTCAAAAGAGCCGAGCTGAGCTTTCAAGAACGAACAAAACCGGGAGCAGGGCTACAGTCAGGGCTTCGGCTCTGCCGCTACAGTGGTGTCAGCGCGGGCGTAGGGCTCGTTCAGTGCGCGGTCAGTGTGTTAGTTCCTACACAAACACCTTCAGACAGACAGACATGTCGACTAGAGTCTCTTCCACAAGCCCAAACTCTGTGTCTGAACTAACAACGGTCAGTACAAGTGGTGCTAACAGAAAGATGCAAAGCTTCTGTTCGTTTAAAGTCACTACAGTTTTCCAGTTGCTGTTTTTTGTGGATTCTCACAGTTCTTTTAGAGACTGACTGAGATGTGTTTTTCTTTTGTTTGGCTTTAATTGCATTACATTATAGAGTTCTTTGTGATGCTGTTATGAGTACATTTCTTGAAATGGAATTAAAAGGATATATAAATAGGTCTATGTACTGATATAATATATATTTTAGTGTTTGCATCAGATTGGAGTCAAACAAGAACAATAAACGAAGAGAGCTCTTGCTTTAGTGTTTTCTGTGTGTTTATCAGGCAGTTTTTGGTTATTTCTGAACTCATTTTAGGATACTCTTTTGCTCCGGCTGTCAGAGTGTGACAAAAGTTGGGCTCAATTATTAAGAGCGTGATTCAGAGCAGCTGGGGGGCTGTAAGGGCCACCATGTGCTCATTTGCCATGACAACAGTAACATAACACTAATGGCTAAAAACAAGTCCTTTTGCCAGGGGCCTCTGGCTGAAGCCTTATTTTAGCGTATGTCCTGTTGTGTATTGTCCTGCCAGTGTCATTTGTTGCGCCTTTTTTTTCTGAAAGAAGCACATGGTTTGATGTGACTGCTGGCGCTTCATTTTTTTTTAATTATTACTTGGAAGCTGTTCAATGGGTCATATTGTTTATATAAACATATAGCTAGTAACAGAACTATGAATACTCATTTATGGGTCCTGTGACTTCAGTTCCACTCTTTTTAATGGGGGTGTGCTTTTTTTAGGATCAAATTAAACTCAGAATTCCCATCATGTAATTCCATGTATTTTTTTTTATTTATCTTCCTTACTCTCAATCACACTGCATTAAAAATGCAACAAAAAAATATTCACAAAGAAAATAATGTTTTAATTAAGTCAGCTGCTTTTATAAACTGTACATATTTTTTTTGGATGTGGAAAGCTTCTCTTATTTGGATCGAAAGATGATTGTGGAAAGACTGTGAGATTAAACAGACATTTCATGTCATTCTTCGGATGAAGCTGATATGTGGTGGGCTGTGGTTGTGGGCTGTGGTTTTTAGCACACCATAGTGAGTGTAGTAATGTGTCAGAAACACATTTAGGTGATGCACAGCACTTTACATGGTGATTCAGCTCTCATTTTAATAGTCGTGTGACCTATTCAAGGTTGTGTGCTCTATTTATGAGGGTAGTTATGTCATGTGAAAGTTTAGTCAATGGCTGAAATGACAATTTGGTATGCACTGGTATTGATTTTCCATATTGCATTTGACAGGGTTATAATAGGTCTGATGCTGCTGCTGTGTTTAATCCAGCATTGATTCCCAGCTTTACGTTCAGTTCTGAGTAATGGCATGAACAGCACAGTATCACATTACGGAAGAAGAATAGCATCTTGTCTGAGAGGGGAAATTGGTCTGGGTGATATTGAAATGCACAGTTTAGAGGTGCATCATTGTATCAGCCACCTATATTTATTTATTTATTTATTTTTTGTTGGTGGTTCTTATGAAAGCCAATAGTATATTGGCTATATAATATTTCTAGCATGATGCAGCATTTCCCTGTGGGTAAAATAATTACCTACTTGCCTTAACCAAATGAAGAAATAATAATAATAATTATAATAATAATAATAATAATGTTTTAAATTTTAGAGGGAAATTCAATCCAAAAATTAAAATGTGCTGTTAATTTACTGACTCTTACTATAGCGTTTAAACCTAACTGATCTTTGATGAATCAATGTTTTATGGAAGACACTGAACAATTATTTACAACATTATTACAGTTATGCTAGTGCTTCAGTCTGTCATAAACGCACTCAGTACCAATTGCCAAGTGCTGTGGATAATGATGAAAATAATGCTCTGTCTCGTCCACAGACCAATTCTTCTGCTTGATAAAACCTCAAAGAAAGCACAGGTATTAATTTAGATTTTCCTGTATGCTTTTTGACTCTTAAAGTGCAGTAGACTTGCATGTTATGACACATCAAACCCAAAGTTTCAGTTAAAAATCTTCTTTAATATTTAATTTAACAAAAATTGACTCTTGGATTGCAACTATTTCTATGAACTATTCCTAGTTTAAATGAATCACAAATATCAGTATTGGAGTCTACCAAAAAGTCATTATATCCTTATTAGTATGGATAATGGAACACATTAGTATGTGTGGGTCTAGTCAACTAGCTCCTACTAGTTGACATTGAAAACAGTAGTTAACAACACGAGATCAAATTATTCAAATCACCATATTTTTTACGTTTCATTTAGCAAAAAAGAAACAAGTAAAAATCAAACGCTTGAAAAAAAAATTTTTTTTTCAAAAGTGTATCTGACGCACAATCAAACTAACATTTTTACCTCAGACCTTGCATGTGTTTTGTTAGTGTCTGTTCCGATGCACTTGAAAATAAGCGTGGGAGCAAGGTGTGTGAATATTCTGAATTTGAAGGAAATCAAAAATGGTTTTGTGTCTGAGCTTTTTTCAGCCATCTATTCCGCCACTTTGGAGGTGGACCTGGATAGCATGTAGTAATCGGTTTGATCTCAGCAGCGCTGTGGTGCCCTCGGTTCAGACTCTGCATCAGCATGTGTTAGCACTGCTCACTCTGTTATCACTGTCCAGGTGCTTTCTGTTTTGTTATCGATCAATCACATTTAAAGTGCAGGAATCACCTCAGGTCCTCAGACATTTTTGTGACCTATTTTTAATAGCTGGGATTTAAAATATGTAAGTGTATGTTGTTACTCAGTTTTCTCTCTATCTGTATTGTTGAGCTTTTAGACTAGTCGACTTATCAGTTACAAAATGTCTGTTTAAACACCTATCAAATTAGTCGTAGCACAAGTCCCTAATCCTTAGCATACTAGCATAGTTTGTTTTTTTCCCAAACTGTCAAGTGAGTCATAAAAAAAATCACATGCCTTCTTGTCAGTCATGGCCCACTTTGACCAGACAGTTTGCATTAGAGGTCACTACATTTTACATTTTAAAAAAGTGCTCTAAATACTCTAGAAAGTGATTGTGAACTTAATGTATACATGAAAGTTTCTTTTTTGCAAAGCTTTAAAAAGTGTGGCTGACAAGTTCACAAGATTCTAAAGTGTGTGTCAGAGAGCGTAAGTCCTTTTAAAGGTGATAAGGAGACCTACTAATCCCGAACATCTCGTAGTGTTGTACGGTTCAGGTTGTTTATTACAGCTTATCCTTGTTCTTCTTTGACCTCTGTCTGTTGCTAAGACACAGTGGTTGCCACGGCAATGAGGAAGAATTCTAGAAGCCACTGAAGTGCTGAAATTCTCTCTGTGGTGTGGAGCCTTCAAAAGTGCTCATCCTATATTGGCTGGACAAGGGGATGACTTTACTCTGAAGCGCTTCGGGGAGGCAGCAGCCTAAAATATAGATTTAACAAATGTCAAAAGTTCAGTGAGCAAAGAAAGATGCTGTTGTTTTGCAGCTTGTTTTTCATAGAAGTTTTTTTATTTTTTTTTATTTTTTTTTTTATGGCCATTGCCAAAAGTATAACCTTCTGTATCAATCAGTGCTGAAATTTTAAAAGCATCCTTTCCCTGCTAACATTTGAGCGCTGTTGGGCAGCTTCTTTAACACCACTGATTGGCCATTGTTCAACAGCTAGCGATTGGCTCATAACTTCACTGCTCTTCACATAGTACTTTGAAAGATTTAAGACAGGAATCTCTCAAATTTTATAATAAATTATTAATCTGCGTTTTGAAAATGAGCAAAAGACTTTTAATTTTGGAGTGAACTTTAAATTGGCACAGAATGCACTGAAAGTATGTTACTGTTCTCTCATTTTCTCTCTCAAATTCAATTCACTTTATTGTCATGACATACACGGGTATATGTTGCCAATGTGTACATAGCAGAGGGGGAAAAAAAGTCAATATAAATAAAAGTGGTAATAACAATATTGATGAAAATAACAATAATATATAATAAAATAGAAAGAATATAAACAGTATACATATAAAACAATAAAATACACACACACACGCTACTAAATATGCAATGGGTCCTTCACCTAGTAAAATTCTTAATTTGTCATTGTCATGTAGTGACCGGTACTGAGGAATATTCAGGATTATTTGGCTGTACAGTGAGTCTCGTAATGCTGTATATTTATCACTGGAGCAGGAAGTGTTCTTCAGTCTCCACTGCTCCTGATCTACACTCTCTGCTATTATATTTTATTCTCTCTCTCTACTCTAAAATAAAATACAATACACAACTGTACATTCATTCAGATGGTTAGTAATAATGTTTCTTACTAGTTTTGTCCACTTGCTGACTAAGATATGTGGCTCTAATGGTATGGTAGTGTTCACAGTGCAGATGGAAATGCTCCTCTGTTTTCACCATTCTCTGAGAGCAGTGTGCAGTCTCTTATCTCTTTTTCTCACACACACAAGCAATTGAGTAGATTCCTTGTTAAGCGAAAATCTTTTTAACTGTTATAGAGGGTTGTTTTAGCTAGAAGGAGTGAGTGAGCTATCTTTATGCCAAAGTAAGAGTCCCACGTGCATAGCAAATAAAGCTTAGATAAACTTATAGCAAGATACGCTTAAAAATAAGGTTAAAAAAATGTCATTGCTGTAATTTCACCAGGAAATGTTGCGGCCAATCAAACACAGTCATATTAATGATCCCATGTGGATCGTCAGAGTTTTTCCAGATTGGATTTTTTCCATTGCACGAAGTCTTATTATACAGCTATATGGCACCTTCAATAGCTTTCTGTGCTACTTTTAAAGATGCTCTTCTGCTGCCTTTCTTCTGCTCAGAGTATGTTTTATCCAGCAAGTTTGCATTTTGATCTTTGAGCTGCGCCCTCTTGCAGAATAAAGCTGTTCTCCACTCCAGCTGGTCAATGGTGGTGTCAGAGGATGAGAGTGTCTGTACAGGGGTGGCATTCAGCATCTGCTGCTCTCTTTTGTTTTGCATCTGTGAGAGAGGAATGTGTGAAGTGGCTGATGGGGATGAATGTTGTGTGATGATTTTCTTTCCTGTCTCTTCATCAGGCGGAAGAGGGGAAGGGGGAAGGGGTAGACAACGCCCCAAAATATGAACAGCCAAATATTAATAGAAATGCCATATGTTCTTCCGCTGCAAATAGAGACAGAGGTAGAAAAGGGAATGGCTATAATGGACAAAATGGATATTCTTTTTTTAGATTTGTTGAAGTTTACACGCATAGGCCTTTGAAGGACAAAAGTGTATGTATAAGCGATCGATCATATCATTTTTTTCTTTCTCATTGACCTAGATTTCTTCCTGATGATTAACTAAAAAATTATATTATTTTTAGATTAAAGTTTGTTTACATAGTGCTTTTAAAAAAACTGAATATATATGGTAAAATTTACAGAATATATTTACAGTTTTTTGTACAATTACACTGTAAAAAATACAAGGTTCCACAATTCATTCATGTTGCCCCAACACAAATTGATTGTTATCTTAACAGATTTAAGTGGATTAAACATAAACCAATTAAGTTGTTCCCAAAAAATCTCAAGAATTGTGTTGTTGCAACTCATTTTATATAAATAGTTTGAACAAGCAGCAAAATATTTTTTTCTTTTTTTTTTTGAGTGTAGAAACATTTTAATGCATTATTTATTTATTTATTTATTTATTTATTTATTAGTTTGTTGTGTAGTGTCACAAATAAAGAAAGAAAGACATAAAACCACCACTCGCACACATTCAGATCTCTCAATATTTGCATAAAAATAAACTCTCTTTTCCATACCATTACACCCTCAAAAATATTAATTTGGCCTGCAGTGTTTAAAAGCAGAAAATGGGGGGAAAAGAGACTATTTGCTCTGTATGTCAAACCTGAGAAAATGGTGCCAAGGTAGTTAAAAAATTGAGTCCTTGCCAGCAAAATAAAAGCTTATTAATAAAAAAATATTTTTTTCTGAAACAGGACTGGGATTAGATTTTGTAGTTTTAATGGATTTCAGTGGTGACTTTTTTTTTCTTTTTAATAACTTTTTTTGTATCTGTACTATAGTTTAAAATAGATTTATGAAGTAAGGATAATTGTATCATTGTTTATACATAAGCTCAGCCAAATTGGGCTTAAAATAAAAACAATAAAACATGAACATGATCTGCTGCTTGTTGGCTGTTGCAGAGGACAGACATTTCTTATTTTGACTGGACAACAATCTGTGGAGTGCAAGATGACTCCTCAATCTTTTGGTCTGAATGTATTAATAGTCAACTATTCTGAAAATGTAGTTTAACCTAGTTTCATTGTTATCTGGGTTATTTCCATACCTCCTGATTTTCTTGTCTATCTGCTGATGTTTCACAGGTGTTCTGGGGTTTTGTGCCTGGGCATGGACCACCCTGTGCATAGAGGAGACACCATGTCCATCGGACTTCACGACAGGTACTGTGCAATGTATGTCATCTCTTTCTTCTATGCACACACATACTCTTATTTCACTGTACATCATCCCTGTGCAGAGCCACATTCATTTTCATTTATCCTCTGCCCTCTCTGGACATGGTCCTCCTGGTTTGCTTTGTGCATCTTTTTCTGTCATGAATATTTTACACGCAGACTTTCTCTCAGGTGTCTCCCTCTCTTTCCCAATCACCTCCACCAGTCTCATGTCAACTGTTATTAAGGACAATCCATCATGCTTTGTGCCTCAGTTGGTTCAAATGGAAGTTTTCTGTTTCTGTTATATCCTACAATGCAGATTGCTTTCACTGTTGGTGACTTCACTGCATGTTGGTACTACTTCAAATAATTAATGCGATTTTATTTTTTTATTTTTTTATTTTTTATTTTTTATTTTTTTTTATTTTATAATTTTTTTTCCTGCCTGTTGGTGCAGTTTTTTTTTAAGATGTTGCACTTTACAATTGTGACAGTCGTTTGCACGGGTACCACTAACAATTTGCCAAACCGATAAGTGTTTTCAGAGCTGTCATTCACAACAACACTGAACATGGTATTGTAACAGAAATGTGCTATTTTCATTTCAAATTGTATTATTAATGTATTGAATGTTATTGAATATAATTCTACTGTAGTTTTTTATTATTGATCCCATTGGTTGCTCTGAATGTGTATTTAAAATGAATGTTTTTGGTTATTGTTTGTCCTAAAGCAAATACCATATAAATCATAGTTAGATTACTTTGGTGTGGAGAGACTGTAAAGTGCTTGTAAATGATTGTAAAGTGCAGATAATGAAAATAAATACTCTTGAAAATGAACACCTGATGATCAGTCCTGGTAAAAACGCACAGCGAAACGTGGGTATGATGGTGTTTTTTGTTTGTTTGTTTTGTTTTTGTAACCATCGCACTAATAATCACTAATTACTCTGGCTGTCTCAAATAAAAGTTTTATTTTAAAAGTCATATTTTGGTGCGTACTGTGTATATTTTAGTGTATATCAATATACGCATCATTATATTGTATAAAAAAGTAGTTTATTTGTATTTTTTATATATATATATATATATATATATATATATATATATATTTTTTTTTTTATATAATATTAACTTTATTGTATTATGTATGTGTTTTTATACTTAAATATACACAGTACACGTACAGTATATATTTTGTAAATACAAACTTTTTATCTTGGCTTGCGTTTATTTGTGATTAATCATTTGACAGCACTACTATTTACATTTGTTACACTTTCCCGCTAACTTCATGCTGTTGTAGAGAACCGCTGACATGTTCTCACTCTCACAAAGATGATATAAGTGCGTTGCAGCAGGCAGATGACGGAGATGTGCGTTCTCTACAGTCATGCCTGATTGTTTGCTGTCTGCGACGTGTAAATCACAGCAGAATTACAGCACGAGCGGAGATCTCTATAAACACCAAATACTCAATTAAACTGCACTGCTCCTGAAGTGAGCGCAGCACATCGATCGATGGATTCTGTTATTTTGTTCAACAGAAAAACAAAGGCAACTGTGAATTCCGTCGATCAGAGCCGACCTGCTGCCTGCTGAAATGTTACACGCACTCGTCTTGTTTTGTGTATTCACATGCCAAGTTGGCACTTAAGGGCCGAGCGTGTGGGCATGAGGATTTGTGATGACTCAAACTCTTGAGATCATCGGACTAAGACTCAGTCAGCTGGTGTGTAGGAAAGTATTGACAGGGCTATTTCTGTGTTCTGTTGGAGGTATGATTTACAAAACTTGTCTCTCAAAGTGCTCTCTGAGGATTTGGTCACCAAAGCCAAATGCAAACATATATGTCTTTGCGTTATGTAACGTATTCTAAAAGTAGCATTTATACATTGGGTTCAGAAAGATATCTTTCAGCCATATTTCAGAGTATTACTGTTGTGTTGTTTTGTTTTATATTTAAATATAAAAAATAGAGGGATCCAGATAAAAAAAAACATTAACCAGACTTATTAATTACATAAACTATGCTAAACTTTTAAACAGAAATGCATTTACAAACAAAACATTAACAAAAACTTTGCAAGGTTTTTAAATGATGAAACTGTAGATACATTTTTATAATTATGATGTATAGTAGTGGAACAAACTCGGTTTGGCCTTGTAAATTTCAGTCACTTTTTCACTCTTTAATGAAGCAAAGTGATTCAAAGCATATTACATATTATTAGAAAGTAATATTCAAGGTATATTATGAAGTTTGATGTAAAACTTGTTTTTAGATGTTTTAGAATTTCATTTGTGATAATGCAAGTAATGTGTTTAAAGAGGAATGTGCCTAAGAGAACCAATCAAGTATGGTATTGCAATTAATGCAGTGTTGGGGAAATAACTCCCCAAAAAGTAACTAGTTGCGTTACTTGGTTACATTTTATGGTAATATAATGCGATAAGTTAATTATGAGTTACTTTCTCTTACCTTTGCTGACCTCTTTCAGAACTTGCAGGTTAATTTTTCTGTTTTTAAATAGAGGAGCTCTGCAATTAACAATGCACTGTACGACCTACACCATCATTTACCTTAAATAAACAAATAAAAAATTATAATTTAGCGTAATGTTATTCTGAGAACTTCCTGACCCCAGCAGAGCTTTACATGCTGTATATACAGATTAATGAACGTTTAAAGCAATGCATTTGCTAATTTTGTACTTTTTCTCTTATTTGTTATGTAAAATCACGGTCCATTAAGACAATCCCCTTTTCTTTAGTGCATTATAGAACACAGTCTCTTATTGAGTGTGTGATTCAACGTGGCTATGTTAATTTTAACCAGTCATTTGTTTTAATAACTAATTAAAATAAAAAGTTACTCACATTACATTTTTAAAACAGTAACTCAAATAGTATTACTATTTTTTTTTTCTACTTGTAATGAGTTACTCGCAACACTGATTTAGTATATACTTTATTTTCTGTGAGACTTTTGTTGTTCTCTTGCAAATCCTTTTGTAATGATGTTCATATTTGCATTACAGTGGTTTAGAGAAAAAAGCATAACCTTTGTTTTTGTCTATATTTCTTTTTTTTATATTTTACAAATATATCTAAGAGACTCAATATTTCCTTAAAATTCTACACACAATACTCCATAATGACAATGTGAAAAAAAGATTTTTTGAAATTGTTGCAAATTTATTAAAAATAAAGAACCTGAAAAATCACATGTACATAAGTATTTACAGCCTTTGCTTAATACTTGTTGTTGATGCACCTTTGGCAGCACCTTTGGCACCTTTTACAGCCTTTTTGAAGTCTTTTTGAATATGATGCCACAAGCTTGGCACACCTGTCTTTGGGGAATTTTTGCCCATTCCTTTTTGCAGTACCTCTCAAGCCCTATCAGGTTAGATGGGAAGCGACCGTGCCATTTTCAGATCTCTCCAGAGATGTTCAATAGGATTTAGGTCTGGGCTCTGGCTGGACCACTTAAGGACATTCACCGAGTTGTTGTGAAGACACTCCATTGATATTTTAGCAGTGTGCTTT
>CAIGQW010054193.1:1675509-1688085 GCA_903798125.1 Danio choprae
ATTTAAAGTAGAAATTTATAAAACTAGTGTTGCTATAGGAAAACTACTAAATACTAGAAATTGTTTTAATAACTAAATGAATTACTAGTCATTACTAATCATTAGTATACGATTATTAGACTACAATGATTTAAAAAAAGTAGTACTAACAAACTGGTATTAGTAAAACTAGTCTTAATAAACAACAATTGGAAAACGCATATGAAAACTAATAAACCATTACTAGTAAACTGTGGTAAAAACATTTACATTACTTACATTTATTCATTTAGCAGATGCTTTAATCCAAAGCGACTTACAAGTGAGGATAAAAGAAGCACTTCAAATCTGTATATAAATGCTATGACAAGTAATTTAATTATTTTTAATTAATTATTTTTATTATTATTTATTTATTTTTAATTTTTATTTTGTGTCGTACTGGTTGTTTGTCAAGTACACTCAGAATTTCAGTGTTTTACAAAAAGTATAAGGTGCTTATAAGAAGGTGCCTGGTGCACATGGAGAGGAAAAGACTAGTGCTAATGTACAGTTACAATACTGAATAGAAAACAATGTTTGTAACACTTGCTATGTTTGTAACACATGCTACAATATGACTGATACCAATGAATATTAAAATATTAATATGCTAGTAGATGCCAGAAATGAAACGGTATATGTAATTATCTATAATTTATACTGGCATATAAGAACTAGAGACTAGATTATGGTTACCATAGTATATTGTATTGCAATTGCATATTTGTATATTTTAAAATAGCCAAAACATTAACATTAAAGGATGACTACATGTTAACACGGCTTGCCACATCAGCCTGCATTTCGCTGAACATCCAGTGCACCGACCGCGCATGCCTCTTCCCTGCGCTGACCGGACGCGACGGTGCCTATTTTTTTCCCACCCTCCATCATCATCATCATCATCATCCCTCTCTCTTTCTCAGGAGATGATGCTCAGCTCAGGCACACCTGATTTTCAGCTCTCGGCTCAGGCTTAAAGTGTCATTCCTCGCTGTTTCCCTCTCTGCGGTATCAGACGCGGAGCTTCGTCAATCAGAGAAGCACTGCCTCAAACAGAGCTGCCAGTGTCGGCGGCTGATCCTCCTCTTTGCTCTTCCTCTTTCTTCTTCCTGCGCTCGGTGAGGGACTGCCGGGGATGGAAGCCCGTGCTGGTCGCTTCTTCATGGACTCGCTCTTGACGGCTCTTCTCTTTCACGCTGTATCTCAGAGGCGCTGACTGGAAAACCATGCCTTTGAAATGGAAAAGCGGTTCGCCCGTCAGCTGGAAATTTCCCGTGCCCGTCCTTAAAACGTCCAGGTCCTCGCCACTCTCGCCAGCATACATGTAAGTAGCTGTAATATTAACGCGTTAAAGAGAGAGTGAGTGTGTGTGTGTGTGTGCGCGCGCTTTTAAAATGTCACCGAGGGCGCGAGTATGTTTATATTCCGTCTTTAGTCGTACATCAGGGATGCTGCTACTGTGCTTGCTTCGGGGTCGGTGTGTCGCCTCCCCTCGTTTCTCTGTAACCTAAATTGTGGACGTTTAGAGGGGTCTTGAGACCCGTTTTATAGCGTTTAGCGTGTGTCCGCGCGCCGCCTGGTTTTCTCCAACCGAAGAGGATTTGCTTGCGCTTTCTTCTCTATTCAGGCGGTTTCCTCCTCGCGGCTCTGTTTACGAGCTCTAGTTCGCACCGTGAAAACAGCCAGTGAAGCAGTCTTTTGTCCTGGCGTGTCGTGCGCCCTGGATTTGAGCGCTTGTGTTGTTGTGGTGGTGGGTGGGGGCCCGGTGGGCTGCTGGAGGATGCAGCACTGATGCTGGATGATACACGCCAGATGACCGCTATCGTGCTTCCGCTCTTCTTAATCCTCATTCCGGCACCTTTATTACAACTTCACACTAGTTTGTTGACCGGTTTACAACCAATGCTACATCAGTTCGTTTTAATAAGAGGTTTTAACACGGGAGCGTTTGTCAACAGTCACCATAAGGCATTTAAATGGGTTTTGTGTGTCATGTTAAAGACTTGTGGAAAATAGTTTCCCATTTTCTTTCATGAAATGTAAGATATTATGTCACTCAAGTCAATTCACATTTATTTGTAAAGCACTTTTTGCAGTGTGCATGAAAATACACAAGAAATTGACTGAATCATTGGGAAAAAAAGACATTTAAATCTGACAATAAACTGATGCCCATGGCAGTTATATATATTATAGTTATATAACAGTTATGATTATGTGCCAAGGCAGTGATTACAGCTTTTGATTGTAAAGGAAAATAATATTTGGATGTTTTAAATGTACTTCCAATCTAACATCATTCAGTCTTGTACCCACAGTATACCTAATTTATTTTCACTTACTCTGTAATCGCCCCATACCATCATTCCATGTTAGATTATTAATGCAGTTCCCTTGAAACAGTGAATGAAAACCTGTGATTTCGAATACTTAGTGCGTTGTGGTTTGCCCTCAAACAGGTTCGATTTTTTTTCCACTTCTTGGTCGGTTCTAAAATTCTAAAAGTGTATATTAGTAATAAAACAAATCGTTTTCATTCATGTCACACATATAAACCTTAATTTAACAATTGAAGATTACATTAGAAACTTATCCTGTGGATGCCATCTTTAGGAAGACACAGAATTTAATTTAGCATGCAACTAGGTTATCTGCTGATTGTGCACATTGATGCCATTTAAAGCACACGTGCAGTTTGTACACCTATACAAAAATCAGGCAGTATGCTAACTATACACACATATTGTTGATGGTGAAAAATTAGTTGGTTGCATTGTAGATCTGCTATATACATGGAGGAAACCCAAAGTATACTTTGTCTGTCTGAAAGAAAACAAAAAAATCAAATTGCTAGTTGTCTTCGTTTTTGTCATTCACAGTGCTGAAACTGTGAGTGAATTGAGAGTTAACTATGAAGCGAGAGTTTTAGGCGCTGGTCTCTTTTACTAATCATAGGCTATATCTGTCGTCGTCTGAAAGTGGTTTTGCTAGTTCAGTTCTGACGTACAGGCTGGATCTGAGAAAATGGCTTGGTTCTGTTGGTTTCTTTCTTCTGTCTTGGCGTCTCTCTAGCTGTAGCTCTGTTGTGTGTGTATACAATCCCCATAAATTTCACCTTGAGAATCAATAAACTGTGTTTATGTATACGGCTCTGTATCTTTTCAGATTTAAGGTTTGGGCTTGTGGATTGCAGTGTTGAGTTCCTGACCCCACTGTCGCCCCTCCCTGTCCAACCTTGCCCAGTAAAAACAAAATCTATTTTTACTGCTTTGGCTGTGTGTTGTGTGTGATTAGAGGGTGAGCTGTGGTCTCTGTATTTCTCAATGGGAGGAGAGATGCCTCTTGGACATATGAATCATTCTCTGCTTTTGGTGTGTTTTGAGACAGAAAATACTGAACAACAGGAAGTTAGTGCTAGCTGCTATAAAATAAAATAAAAATTATTAATAAGAGTTTGTGCATATCGTAGACTATAACCGCACTGAAAGCTATAAAGTTTTAATAATCGTTTAATTTTACGAGAATGTAACAATGATTGGAAGTAATCGCATGATTTTCCAAGCTGTTTTTTTTCCCTTCCAGCTGATGAACAATGAAAGCATTGGCAGGCAGTCAAAATCCACCTAATGAGTTTGAGAATTTAAAGTGAAGCACATTATCATCAATTGTTGTGGATGCTATAATTAAGGTTGTGCAGTTAATCAAAATAAAATGAAATATGTTATCAAAATAAAATGAAATTAGTGTAATTATTATTACTTTTCAAAGGGAAGTTTAATGGTTAAACTTTTGCAAATAAAGAAATTAGGACCAACATAAATTTATTAGTGTTAGATTTAGTTATAGTAATTGTACATTTTAATCATGTTAAATAAGGAATGTAAGGGGAATTGTAGTATTATTTGCTGTTGTAATTGTTACATTCTCAATTTTTACATTAGTATAAATATTACAGAAGCACATTTTATTATTTAACTAAAATAAACTAGAAGATTAAGACTACCATAAACTAGTTTGTATTTACAAATTAATGTAGTTTGTTGTTATAAATATCAGTTATCTTTATGTGCATGTTTAAAATAATGTTTTTTTTTTTGGGCTAAATTATACACTGTTTTGTTTTTTGTCTTATCAAAAAAAACATCTAGTGTTGTTGTTATTACTGTCAATAATAAAAATAATAGCATGAACATGCCTTTCGAGAGTTTTCAACATGGTTCTGAGGAAACAAAAACATGTATTCATTTTTTTATTACTGGACTTTATTGAAATTAATGCGTATGCAGTGTAAGGAAGGTGAGGATTCGTTTAGTTGAGTGCACTCCTAAAGTGTTACCTCACCTCTAAATATACTCGCTGCCTGTAGTGAGGATTTCACGCTTGGCAGGGCAAGAGAGAGGTGTCCATACTCATTAAAATACTTGCGCAGGAAATCACAAGTCGTCTATTTATTTATTTATTTATTTATTTGTATTTTTTTTGAGTGGACCGAGTCAAAAAGCACCACAATGAAAACTCCAACACACAGTCCTAGGGGCACATTCAAGAAAAAAAAAAAAAAGACATTCTTGTATCGGTGACTTGAAGGATTTCTGGGCTTCAGCTTAAAAGAGTGATGAGGAGTGACAGCCGGAGAGCTTGTGCCGCAGGGGGGAAGAGAATGACGCACACATGGGTGTGTGTTTGTGTGTTGGCACAGGTGAAGACTCTGCACAAACGTGGCACATCTAAAGTCCTGCTCATCCCCTGCTGAAAGGACCTCTGCCTTGACCTTCTTTCATATTATGATAATGAAAGTTTAACCTGGAATTTTTATTGGAATCACAGTCATCCAGGAATTTGAGGGTGTGTTTGTGTTTTTGTTTTTTTTCAGCTCTTGTCTGATGTGTTTTAGTTTCCTATGAAGACAAAGTCAAACTCAGTGAAATGTCAGCAAGAAACAGACAGCAGTTCGTCCTTTGCACGTTCACCTTTCCTGCTGGATTCTTTCTGTGCCTCAGCCTTTCTTTTTTTACCTTGTGATCTCAGATGAAAGCAGGAGATGTGTCAGGCTTCCTTGCTACTGCAATTTGAGAGGAGGCTGCTTTATTAATTTTTATGTTTTCTGAATTTTTTTTGCTTTACCTTTCAGTCAAAATTCTGTTTGGAAGAGGCCACCAGATGTTTTTTCTAGTGTCTGTTCTTTGCATTTGGGTTTAGTCCATTAGTTCTTTGATCTGTATATTTTTTTCAGTAAGATAAGGGTGATTTTAAGATAGATAAAAAAAAATCATTTAAAATCTTCACTAAAGAGAAACTAGAGATGATGCCCTGTCATTATGATACCATTATATATTTAGTCCAATGAATTATTATTTTTATATTACTGCAGTACGTTTTTCTTGAGAGTTGCATGTTTTCCTTCAAATACTTATTTTTACAGCTTTTAAAGTCAGTGTATATCTACATAATTTAAATGTTAATGGCTATCGCACATATTTCTGCCAGTTATCAATATTGTAAATTTTGTCTGTCAATTCCATATTGTGATCAGGAATTTAAGGGCCTACTGAACATTCAAACATGTGGGTGTAGTTTTAAATCTAAAATATATGCATTTTTTTTCTGTGCCTCTAAGTGGAAGTTTAATTTCTGACAAGTGTTGTTGCCCAGAATGACAGTTTGAGAGTGTATTTATTACAAACAGCATGAAGCGTGCTATTCCAATCATGTGACCTCATCAGCTCCTGCTGTGCCACACCGACATGTGAGCTTGGTTCAAAATTAACTTTTTGCCACACCTGCAAACAGCAGGCGAATTTATGAAATTTACTGGTTGTATATATTTATCACTGGCTATAAAACTCAGATAGTTTTATTATTTTATTATATGCATTGCCAATCATTTGTTTGGGCTCAGTAAGGTAATAGCGCAGCATGGATGTTAAATGTAAAAAAGATAAAAATTTTAAAGGGGTAGTTCACTCAAAAATGAAAATTACCTCATTGTTTACTTTCCCTCATGTGGTTTTAAACCTTTGAGTTTCTTATTTGTGTTGAACACAAAAGAAGATATTTTGAAGAATGCTGGTTGCTGGTACCGTTCGACTTCGATAGTTTGAATAAAAAAGCGAACCAGCGTTCTTCAATATATCATCTTTTGTGTTCAACAGAAGAAAGAATCCTAATAGATTTTGAACAAGGGAAGGGTAAGTAAATGATGACAGATTTAAATTTTTTGGGTGAACTATACTTTTAATTTTAAATGCATTTCCTCTCTAAGAATCCTAAGAAAAAAGCTAATCTAAATATAAAGCAGCTGTTTTAACACTGATTTAAAAATATAAAATAAAAAACAAAACAACATAGCCAAATTAGCACATTATGGTATTGCTGGATTAACTGCATTTTAAAATATAATGAATTATATAATATATGTTAAAAGAGAAAACCATTGTTTTTAAATTGCAAAAATACATTTTTAGATATGTTGTTCATTAAATATTTAAGAAGCCTCTAACTCTAATTCAAAGTTGCATGTAAAGTTGTGCCAATCTTTTTTTTTTTTGGCAAGATTTTTTTTTGTTTTTATTTTGCCTTTATTATGAAAGGACAGTAGCTCTTCAGGGAAAGGTCTGTAAGTCAGGACTCAAACTTGAGCCGCCCAAAGTGCAATGGTGCTATATGTCAGTGCACTGCCCACAAGGCAGTCATGCTGAAATTAATAAACAATTTGAATGGTTGCGTAGCTCCTCCTGTCATATTTGCGATAAACAGTGCAGGTTACTCAGTCTCTTTTCTCATATTTCATTAAAGTAACATTCAAACTTAACAATGTGCTGTTTATCTTGCATATACATAAAAAAGTAAAGTAAATACATTATTTTTATGAATCTTCCGGTGACAATAATACAATCTCATAGCTGGTATGAAATGCTTTCAGCCAGGGAGAAATATTTATAGCACACAATATCCCTGCCATTGGCAGGTGAGTTAAAGTTCATTTTGGGCCCTGTGGTTCCTAATAAAGACACCAGCCAACTAGTGAGTAACTCCCAATCCCAAAGCCAATTTTGACTTTCATTTGGCACATGGTAAGTGTTAATTTTGTGCACTGCATGTAAGCATGTGATTTTTAATAGCAGGATTATATTAAATATAAGTCAGTACCGCAGTAGTGTGTCAGTTGCTTTTAAGTCACTTGTGCTTCTGCCAGTCAGAGACGTGAACTTTTTTTTCTTTGTAATTTACTCCCACAGCTTCACTGCCATCCTCCGAAAAAATGGAACTAATGTGACACACACGTCATATGTTACTTGATCAAAATCATGTAGTGAGTCTATGCTTCCTCCAACATGAACCTGGTGGAAGAAAGGACTGATTGTGTCAAGTATTTATTTTATTTTATTTTATTTTTGATCATTCATCTCTTTGTATGTATCCATCTTCATTTATTCACGTCTATTAAGAGAAAAGGCAGGAATTCAATTTTCACCTCCAGATCACCTCATGGGGAAGAAGAAAAGGGAGTTGACAAGAGGCAGGAGGGATGGAGATGAGATGGAAAAAGGAAGATGAGCAGAGAACAAGATTGTAGAAGGAGATATAGCTGAAAGGAAGGTTGAGGATGTTTGTTAAGAAGGAAATATGGTGTGAAGGTATAGTGACAGGGCGTGATTGGAAGAAATAATGCAAAGAGGGAAAAATATGAAGAGGAACATATTGAAAGGGGTAAGAATAAAGCAAGGTCTTCTGAAGCATACAACAACTTTTAATCATATTTAATATACAGATTGTTAAATGTTTTTTGGAATAACAATAATAATATTTGTATTGTTGCCCAATTAAACAAAAGCAACAGACTAATCAATAACCAAAATAATTGTTAGTTGAAGCCCAAGAATTGAGATTTATTTATTTTTATTTTTTTTAATTATGTATTTTCTTCTCAGTCTGTATGTTTTGTAGGGCTATAGCATTATTTACATGACGCACAATATATCAGAAGTCAGATAGACTTCAGAATTACAATTTGTAAATCATTTTATAAAACGTTTCTTGTTTTCTGCCATTTAAGGTTTTAAAGCAAAATAAATTGTCCACTGCGTTTGTAAGTAGTTTTTTTTTTTTTTTTTTTTTTTTAAATCAGGCTCAGGAAAAAATTATTAATATCAATATTTGTATTTCTTGTCCTATATTTTACATATCAGCTTGAAAATATGACAAGTTATCGGCCTTCTGTATCAGTCATATCAGTATTGGTTTCCGTTTCAGTATATGTTTAATGAAACTATTGAGCCACTTACTTTTTACACAGGCTAAATATAATACTTTTTGGCTCTGATTGCAAAACAGGTGTGGAAGTTCTGCAGCAGATGACTTGTTTGTCTCCCTGCACGTGTGGTAAAAAGTCACATTGAAACAAAACCCATAACAGATACTCTTAAAATTTAGCCATGCACAATAAGCTTCTTATGGCCGTTTGAATCAATCAAAGATTTTCATAACAAGCCACTTGATTTTATGCTAACTACAAATAAGAGGCAGAGAGATGGATGCTACTTGTTTGTCTCTAACTAATGGAAATGGAACAACAATGCACCCTGCGTTGTGCCTCATAACAGGACTGAGTGTAAACTCTTGAGCAGTACACAAGCACAAATAGTCGCACCGGGCTCGCTTCAGCACACTCGACCGTAAGGGGCCTTCACAAACAATGCAAAATGGCAGCTGTGAGATTCTTGTTTATAATTAGAGGAAATTAAGTGAAAAATGTTGAGCCGCAGGGATCTCTGTTTTTCCCCCTACTTGGATTTGTTATGTTGTTTATTTCATTGTCTATACGTTGAGTTGAAGTCAGTCTCATCTTGTGAGTTTATTACATGATAGATTGTGAACTATTACACAAATAAATACATTTTTTTCTGAAAATAACTTGATTTGCAAAAAAAGACATTTAATTGTAAGTTTAGGAGATGCATAAATATTAGCTTTTTAGTTATAGGTTTAGGTTTTATGTTTGACTGTTCTTTTTAAGGCCTTTTTTTAATATTAAACAACATTCGGATGCAAAAAGTGTCATCTGAAAGTTTCCTCTACAATTATCTCCTTTTTTTTCAGATTTCTTAGTTATTTCATTTTAAAGGCAATGAAAATAACCTATTTTAAAAAAGTGAAATCACTAAACCTACACGGGTGCCTGAGAAAAATGCTCATTTTAGAAGAAAATTATAAATGGATTTTGCATGGGAACTCTTCATTTGCTTTATGGCTAAAATGTGAGCTAGAGTATTACAGTTTATTGATAAATATTTATCAAATTACAATGAAAATTTATCTATAACATGGAATTGTCTCATATTTTATTGCATAATATACACGATTAGACCTAGAATAGAATATTAGGGGGAATTTTTATTTTTTTTTTGGAAACTTTCATTGAGTTTCTGCTCCAGGCCTTTGCTAATTTTTCTTCCTGACATTCACTTTTTTAATACTTTCTTGAATTGAGAGCAGTTCATGATTTTTTGGATAAATAAATGTTTTATGAAAATGTTATTGTTGTTGTTCCCTTCTAAGATCAACAGGCTGTTGACAGAAAAGCTCTTGATGTGCATCATTTGCTCGGCATTATTATTTTTTTCTCCCCTATTTTGGACAGAACTGTCTGTCTCTTAGCCTCGGGTGCCCGTTTGATCTTGCCGCTTCATGCTAATCTGTGAGCATCTGAGCTCTTCATCAGAATCAGCTGTCTCTTTATCATCACCCTTTCAATCAACACTCCAATCTCCTCATTATATGGAGGATAAATCTGTTTGTGTGTCACTGAGCAGATCTGAGTCGCCCTGTGAGTCACAGACACCCTGGCAGGGAGGATTTTATTTTTTTTGCTGAAATTTCAATATGCATTAAAACAAACAAAAAAAATGAACCCCACATTTCTGCCCATGAATTACACACTCCTACATGCACTTTCACACTGGTACTTTCACACCACACACAAACTCCTACACTTGATCAGGAAATAATGAGTGGCGTATTAGTCACATTATTCATTGTCGTTATGATGTCAGTAATGTGCAATCAGAAGTATTCCCACCACAAAGGTACAGTGGAGTTCATGCGCATCAGTGTTACGTATTCAGTTAAACAGATCACGCCACTTCTGGTTCTGGTCCTTTTTTCATTAAATATGAAGCTGTTAGATGCATTTAAAGGAGCTACCAAAGATGAGCATAACCGATGCCCATCACATATGCATATAAGCTTTTAGTTTGTTTCTTCTCACCTACATTTGGATATTTTAGAATTTAATAAAATGACAACAATACGAAGTGGCAAGGATAGATGTTCAGATATTGCCCTCATACTTTTAAATCTTCCTTTGACAAGTGGATGTAAATTTTCTCTTTGTTCATTTAACTTTTAGTATAAAGCCTTTTCAACTTAAAAATTTGATTTACACCATGTTTTACCAACACGCTACAAGATTCCAGCAACAAGGAACTTGTCTGTCTGCACCAAACGCGACATGACATGACGGAAACATATAAATAGCATCCACTCCAAACGAAATCGTAAAGGCTTTTAATCTAATTAAAACTTATTAATAGACTACTGAGTGACTGATGTTGTTGGTTTGCACGGAGTCACAATTCTGACTTTAATTTTCAAACTGTTTGCTAGTTATTGTATTTTCAAGATCTGAGGTAAACCAAATTTCAGGTGTGAACAAATCCAGAAATTCTGATCTATTTGTCTGCTTGGGCCTCCACTGGAAGTGCATTGCAACATTTCCTGTTCTTAAAATGTGAGGAAGGAGCTGACATGGTTTTCTTATGTTATTGACAACATAACACGAATGCAGTTCAAGAGCTTAAGCGGTTCCTGGAAAACTCCTGCAACCCTTTCCTTTAATCGATAAATTGACACTTTGGTCTCCCGTTGTACCAGTCTGAACATCAAAGCTCAACATCTCCAGTCTGCAGATCTTCCAACAGTAGGTATATGTTCCCGCCCTCAAGCTTTTTTGTCCTAGATTTAAAGTCGTCCTTCAGTATAATGTCTTTTTAGGAAAAGCAGTCTAGAGTGGGCCACGACAGAATGGCAGTTATATTTAGCTGCAAAAAAAACAAAAACACACACGTTTTGTACATCAAACCAGCTATATTTCCCTCCCTTTCCAGCCATTTGCTAATGTTTGATGTGTCATTATCAGACAGACCTCAGGTGGGTTTCTAATTCCTATCTCTGAGGAGTGAATGCCCAGGGTGACTGAACTGATTTGCAGAGATACGATCTGAATCAGGGGAAAAAAGAGAGCAAAAGTGTGTGCGCTATAGTGTGTGTGTGCGTGCGTGCATGTGTGTGCTTTCTCAAATCCTAATTAACTGGCAGAGATCTGGTCCAGGAGAGTTGAAAGGATGTTGGTTAATCAAAGCAGAATATGTTGAGGTCCGTTCGTCTCTCTATATCTGTGTGTGTGTGTATGTTTGTGTGTTTGTATGTGTGACAGGCCAGCTGTTCTCCTGTCTCGTTCAGCTCTGTTCTTCCTATTTTCCATAATACACTATTATTAAAGAATGCTGTTAAGCTAATGCTCTTTTGCTTACCCTTGCTCTCTTACACTCTCTCTCCGTCCATCTGTATCTCTTTCACTCTTTCTGCATCACTTCTTTTTATCGCATCCTCTTCATCCATCACTAACCCGTCTCTCATTGTCTTTCGGGTCATATTTTTTTGTGGCTAGTGCATCGTGTGAGTTTATACCCGCATCATTAAACCCATCTTTGTTTTGTCAGATAAAGGTTTGTGTGCGTGTCTTTGTCTCGTCTCCATCCCATCAGTCTAGTTTGTGCACATTATGCTCTGCCATCTCGTGTAAAGTTGTCTTCATTAAGCAGATTTGCATCACTGGAGTCATCATCTAATTTATCAGTAATTTAGAGGCTCGGGTTAATCTGAACTGCTTAATTGAATGAATGGCCGTGGTGATTTCTCGCTCTCTGTTGGTTGGTTGTCGTGTGTGTGTGTGTGTGTGTGTGTCTCTCTTCGTCCTGCGTGTTTGCATGTTTTCTGGGAATGAGCGTGTGTTTAGTGATGCTGTATTTCTCGTTGTTTTTGGCAGCCACCAGCACTCGTTTGTGGTGTGGACCACCCACTCTCTGCTTGCTGCATCTCCAACCTATCACCTGACAGGGTAATGCACCAATCAGCTGCCTGTGCTTGTGTCATGTGCCTGTGCCTTGCAATTTTCGTCTTGTCCTTTTTTATTAAACGTAGAAACTTGGTATTGTCTGGTATAGCGACACCCCCTGACCTGCTTCACCCTTCCTCTTGAATCATCGATATTCCTTCATCATCATGTTAAGGCCCTGTCATACTGAGCGTGGCGTGATGAATTGAGGCGAATTGGTGACACAGAATCCCCTATGGCAAAATAGTGTGTGTGATGTGATGCTAAGCACAACAATGCATTTATTTGGCAGCCGACCCAATACGACACTTATCTTGATCTTCTCTTTGCCCTGTGTGTGTGTGTGTGTGTGTGTGTGTGTGTGTGTGTGTGTGTGT
>CAIGQW010054193.1:1698034-1712783 GCA_903798125.1 Danio choprae
GAGAGAGAGAATGAGTGAGTGGACGATGCCTCTGTCCTGTTAATTATGGCTGGTCTCAGCTCTGGGAGTCCATCTCCGCTTCAGTCCCCTCATGCTTCTGACCTCCTGTTCATTAATTAACCTCGCAATCTTTTATTCAGAAATGACGCTCATGGGACGCATAGTAATGATACAGCTCCTTAACATTCACACTGATTTCCTGAGTGATAACAACAGATGTTTAGTGTTTTATCAGTTTTGCTTTTTGCATTCTCTTTCTTTTCCTCTGTGGATTCATTAAGTGCATTACAAAAATATTTTTTTTGTGTGTGTGGTTTATTTTTTTCCTGTTCTCTCCGTGTTTCAGGGTTTTGACCAGTTGAGGATAGAGGGCCTGCTGTGTGATGTCACGTTGGTGGCGGGAGACGGGGATGAGGCCTTTCCTGTTCACCGAGCCATGATGGCCTCCTCCAGCGACTACTTTAAAGCCATGTTTACAGGTGAGCGAGAGCACGCCAAGGGATAACAAAGGATTAGGTGAGGTGAAGAAGGGATTAAGGGAGGAGTATGAAGGCGTTTTTGGACGGAGAGGTCAAAGAGTGACAAGTGAAGGAGAACAGAGATTGTAGTTAAGACGAGACATTGTAAGTGAATGGGGAAATTACTAATGGCTATCATCTTACATTCACAGTTTATTGATTATAATAAGAATGGCAGATGTTTTCTGTTTTTGTTTTTTTTGTATTACAAGCTTTTTTAAATGTTGTGTATACATATGCAATTGAAGCATTCTTGGTCCCACTTTATTATATTAAACTACTGAGTATTTCTATCCGAAAATAAATACAGTGTACTTACAGTGTTCATAATGTATTGTAATTTACAGGTTTGGTAGTATGGGTAGGTTTAAGGGTGGGTTAATGTGTAATGGAGGGCTGACAATGTAATTACAAATCTAATTGCAGAAAATGAATTGCAGATGTAATTACATGCAGGTATTTAATCAATAATAAGTACAATGTAAAAACCTGTATTTAGTACATTATAACAAATGATTAATTTCAGTGTAAGCACATATTAGTTAAGGCCACCTAATATGAAGTGGGACCGCATTATTTAATGAAATATGCAATTAATTTGCATATATTTCTGGATTATATAAAACAAATGTTGTATATAATCAGACAAATTATGTATGAACATATCCCACTGTAAAAACCTTCAGAAGATGATTAAAACGGTAAAGTCCTGGTATATGAAAGTGCTGATGAATTGAAGAAACTTATGGCTCGGTGCAGGAGAAAAAACTCATTTGGAGAAAACAGCCTTTAACAATATGTATTGTAACTGAAATCTGCAAAGCCAAATTGATAGTGTGAAAAAAAGACTATGAAAAGCTTAAAATCGTTTTTTGCCTGCAGTGTCTTGCCTTACGATTAAAAACGTTTCCTCATAAAATGTTTTGAACTTTACTGTAAGATCATCAAAACTAGGATTTTTTGTGCTTATGATTGTCTCTTGAAATCTCCTTTGGCTTTTTTTTAGTCTGTTAATCGTGTAAAAATCTGTAGCATGTCAGTCTCATTTAGTCGCACTGGAGACTTTTTCCCCTGCCATCCCGTCTCTCTCGGAAACGCTCGTTTTTTGGGAAGAAAGAACAAAGCCAGTGAGGTGAAAAAAGATAAGAAAGCAAGGGATATGCTCAGGGTTATTTGGGAAAGCTTGTTCAGAGATTATCTTTTCAATGAAAAGGACTACATTTCATTATTTGAATTGAGTTCAGCTATTCCCTAAATAATTATGCCATTTAATACAGCATACAGCCAACCCCTGGATGAGTTTTTAACACAAAAACTATTATGAGAGAGCACTTAAACAATTATGAAGGAGCAGCGCGTATGGGGAATAGTCTTTCTGCAGGCTTACACCATTTCGCAACTAGAGCTGGGGGAAAATCAATTCATCTATGGATCTTGTTTCTGAATTCAGAGTGTGGTTTTTAAGTCATGGCATTATGAAAGGAAATATTCAGTTCACTACTGTACTGTTTTGTTTGCTAATTAAAATCTTTATGATTTAAATATGAATTATAATATTGTAATTATTAACAAAACATTAATTCACACAAAAATGAACATAATGTTATTAATCACTTACTCTTTATGTCGTTTAACATCCCTGAGACCTTTGTTTAAATTCAGAACACAAATGAAGATATTTTAAATGAAATCTGAGAGCTTCTTCATCCTTCATAGACTGCAACGCTCACAAGAGGTTCACAGTCCAGAAAAATTCCAAAAAACATCCTCAAAACAGGCCACATGCCTTCAATTGGATTATTGTCAATCTACGGTAATACTTTTGTATGCGCATAAAGCAAAAATACAGACTAGTCCACAGTTTCTTCACCTCAGTGTCAGTATAGGGCACCCATTGTATGCACACATGTATTATCTCGAATGTGCCTGTGCCTTGTTGCAAACAGAGGAAGTCGAGCATGGATGTTTTTTTTTTCTGTACTGTTGTGGTCTATGAAGGATGAGGGAGCTCTCAGATTTCATGTCTTGGAGGTTTGGAACAACATAAGGCTGAGTAATTAATAACATAATTTTCATAACCCGTTAATTAAATTAATCCATTAAATTAACAAAAACCAGCACAGGCATTCTGAAGGAAAGCACAAAGAATCCTGAAAGCTTATCATGGTTTCCAAAAAAAAATTACTGTTTGCAGTATATAGTAATATTGATAATAGTAAGAAAAATATGAAACCCATGGTTGAATGCTCCTGCGCCCTCGCCCAACAATCTGTTTTATCTTCCCTTTTACGGTTAATCTCTATGTATGTCATTGTTGTTCCTACTGAATGTAAATGCACACTGAGGATGTTTAAAGGAACCCTTAAGGATATTAAATTGAAATACAAAGGTGTATTTAAAATTGTTTAAGATGTCAGTACTGCCTTAAAAATGAACAGTAACTGCAGCTGGTAAATAAAACAAGCTTGTTTGTCACAGATTATAGATACCTTCATTCATTCATTTTCATTTCGGTTTAGTCCCTTTATTAATCTGGGTTCGCCACAGCGGAATGAACCGCCAACTTATCCAGCATATGTTTTACGCAGTGGATGCCCTTCCAGCTGCAACCCATCACTGGGAAACATGTTTATAGATACCTGAATTTGCTCATAACTTTGTTATAATAAAATATACAGTTTAGCCTTTATATTATTAAATAATAAATCTAGAAAGCTCTCTCAAATCAGTTTTTGTGCATCAGTGTGCAGTGTCCATCACATTTAACTCTTCTAACACTCTGATCCCTTTTAATGTTAAACAGTAATGGTTAAATTTTTTCAGGTTGACTGTGATTGTGTCAGGTCATATGCAGCATTCTACAGGAAAAGAGCTGTGAAATTAGCTGAGAAATGTACCGCCTCCGACCGTTGATCATGTAATGGTTCACTGGTATTCATAAAGTCCTGTATGTATGTGTGTGTGTGTGTGTGTGTGTGTGTGTGTGTGTGTGTGTGTGTGTGTGTGTGTGTGTGTGTCATGAGCATTTCAGCACTGCAAGACTCCCGTAATTGCTGTCTGTTTTACTTGCTTTCATTCTCCCCCTGTGTTCTACTTATCCTTTTTGCTCTCTCTTCTTCTTTCTCTCTTTCTCCATCTCCGTATAGTTGCGAAAACGCATCTGAATTAATGAAAGTGGTTTGATTTATTTCAAACGTGGCTCTTGAATAAGTGGCTCATTATCATGGTAAAGAGAATTGGTGACAGCTTGCAGTAAGACTCACTTATCTCCTCTCTCTTTTCCTCTTTCTCTCGTTCTCCTTATTGTTTCTGTCACTCTCCCCTCTGCCTTTGATCCGCTCGTTTGCAACGTTTTTTTCGTCGATCCCTTCCACATTCTTTTCTTCCTCGTTCCCTTTATCGGCACTTTTCCCCCTATTTTATATCTGTTTTGTCTGAATATTTCCTTGCACTGATTTCCTCTTGCTTTCATCTCCTCCCTCTTTCGTCTCATCCCCTTCTTTCCCTTTTTTGTTTTCTCAGGTGGAATGAAAGAGCAGGATTTGATGTGTATAAAGCTGCATGGTGTGAATCGAATAGGGCTAAAGAAGATTATAGACTTCATTTACACCGCCAAACTTTCTCTCAACATGGAGAATCTTCAGGACACCCTCGAGGCTGCTAGCTTTCTCCAGATCCTGCCTGTCCTTGACTTCTGCAAAGTCTTTCTCATTTCTGGGGTAAGACACTGTTTCAGATGAGAGCGCTTTCACTCTAGGATATGTTTTGCAGCACTAACGCAAAGTTCGTCCTCTGTCTTAGGTGTCGTTAGACAACTGTGTGGAGGTGGGACGCATTGCCAATACATACAACCTCACCGAAGTGGACAAATACGTCAACAACTTCATCCTGAAGAATTTTCCCTCCCTGCTCGGCACCGGCGAGTTTGTCAAACTTCCGTTCGAGCGTCTAGCATTTGTTCTCTCCTCTAACAGTCTAAAACACTGCAGCGAATTGGACCTGTTCAAATCGGCATGCCGCTGGTTACGATATGAAGAAGGCCGCATGGAATATGCCGCCAAGCTAATGCGCAATATCCGGTTTCCTCTGATGAGTCCGACAGAACTTATAAACCACGTACAGACTGTCGATTTTATGCGTACGGACAATACCTGTGTTAACCTTTTATTAGAAGCCAGCAACTACCAGATGATGCCATACATGCAGCCGGTGATGCAGTCGGAACGGACTGCGATCCGTTCGGACAATACCCATTTAGTGACGCTAGGGGGCGTACTACGGCAACAGCTGGTTGTTAGCAAAGAGCTGCGACTTTTTGACGAGAAAGCACATGAATGGAAGGCACTGGCACCCATGGATGCCCCGCGCTACCAGCATGGCATCGCAGTGATCGGGAACTTTTTGTATGTGGTCGGTGGACAGAGTAACTATGACACGAAAGGTAAAACGGCTGTGGATACCGTGTTTCGATATGACCCCAGGTATAACAAGTGGATTCAGGTGGCATGTCTAAATGAGAAGAGGACCTTCTTTCATCTGAGTGCTCTCAAAGGATATCTATACGCTGTGGGCGGGAGGAACGCCGCAGGAGAGTTGGGTGAGTCAGGAAGGGATTTTAGTGGCACAGCAGGAAACAGATTTCTAAGAGACATGCTGTGCTTCAGTTGCTGACATGTTTTGTAAATATAACATTAAAGGGGAGGTTCACCCAAAATTAAGCCCTAATTTGCTCACCCTGGTGTTGTTTTAATACCATTTTCCCTTCATTTTGTGTTAAAAGGAGAAATTTCAACATACTATTTGCGTTTGTTCATAATCACTGAATAGTGACCAGCACTAATCTTTATTAATAAATATGCAAAAGTTTCAAAGAATGGTCTCATGTAAAAAAGTCATATATTCCAAATGTTGGCCTTATACTGCAATATGGAAGTAAGCTCCTTTTTTGTAGTTGTTTTAGAACTTTCTATTCATTTGCCTATAGGGAAATGACTAGGAATAATAAACAGCAGTAAAAAATCAAACAACTTGTTCTACAAAAAAAAATTATATAATAAGAAAATTGTAGTTTGCAAACATCAGTTTACCAAGTTTATTTACTACTAAAAATCAAGCGCTTGAAACCTTAAGACTCCAATATGAGCCAATAAGGTTCCAATGGCTGCGCCTGCTTGTACGTAAAATAATAAGGTTGATATGAAGGGGTTCGGTAAAAACAAACCAAAATTTTTATGTCATTTTACAAAAATCCTGACATTGACCATTAGTCTTTGAGACACTATATTAGTAGTTCACTCAGATTCTAATATCTTTTAAAAATAGCTTATTAAATTGTTGTTGCTATTTACTACCATTATATGGATTATTATTATTATTAGTAGTAATTTTTATTTATCATGTCGTATAACATTAGAAGGTCATATGACCAGGGTGAGTAAATGACTGAGTGCTTTTGAAGTGCTAACTGTATGTGGATACCCATTGCCCCCTCCCCCCCAACGCTACAATTTAAAAAGATTTTTACATGCTGATAAATGTTGTGGTATTTTATAGATTATAAAAAAAATTGGATTTTATCCTGAAGGCAAGTTAGTTTGTTAGCAGTGCTGCCCCCTAAAGGGTGTTGTTAATAATGTCATTGGTTCTCAGCTTGATAAGGTTGTGAAATGTGGATGGGTTGACATCCGCTCCTTCTTCAAAAGCATGGTCTACATTATGCAAGGTTAAAAAAATTGAAAAAAATACAACCCAGACTACGTTCAATACTGGTTAATATGCAATCAGGAATAACATGTTTTGCATTGACCCAGTATATTTTAGTCTTGTAAATCGAATACTGAGGGCATAACACTAAAATTTGAAGTTGCTGTGTAACATAAGTAATGCCAGATCATGTATTGGGACATCCATCCAAGTGAATTATTGAAAAAGACAATTGCTGTGTTTTTGGTTTGGTTATTTGGTTGTTGGTTAAATGGAGGCAGATCTAAATGTTTAAAAATATGGTTTTTGGAGGAGTCTGGCAAATGTCACAAAGATTACAAATTAAATTTTAAAAAGAAACACATGCATGGATGAATTGTTCACAATCCAATCAAAAAGATACAATTATGAAGTGGCTGGGGTGAATTTCCATGTCATGGTGACATTAATTTTGCAGTTAGTTAATCATGACTCCTTAAAGGGAGAGTTCATCCAAAAATGAAAATTAACTTACCATTTATTCCCTCTTGTGTGGTTTCAAACCTTTATGAGTTCCATTTTTCTGTTGAACACTAAAGAAGATAAAAGGAGATGAAAAACTGTAACCATTGACATTCATAGCAGGATAAACAAATACAATAGAAGTCAAAGGTTACAGATTTCCAGCTTTGATCAGAATATCTTTTTTTTTTTGTTTAACAGGAAAGAAAGTCAAACAGGGTTGGTACAAGTACATAAATGAGGAATTTTCATATTTGGGAGAACTGTCCTTTTAATCTAGTAGGGGGAAATGAGTGTATGCCTACAGCACTCAACAAAAGAGCACTTATAAACAGAAATGTTTTGCTTTCTTAAAACGATCCCCCATACACATGAATCTGCAAAATGAAAAAATAGGGCTACACAGTACACAGACCAGGCATCAGAGTTCAGGACACGTCCTTGCATTGTTCATAAATAATACAGTGAAAGTTCAAAATTTGCATGTGTTTTAAGGTCTGTGTCTATGTAAGCACTTCAAGCTATTCAGGCACAAGAAATAATAGCATGTGTATGTTTTAACATAAATTAATTGATTTTAATTATTCATGCAATGAAGACTATACAGTTTTTTTTTGTTTGTTTTTTTAACAGATGATGTGATTCTTTAATTTCTACCTGAATACAGACTCCAGAAAACCATAAAGCACTATTTATTTTATGTGCATCTTTGCTATATTGTATTTAACTGTGCTCATAATTGGTTTAATACATATTATGGACTGCACTTCCCTACACCCTATCAATTGAACTTAAATTTTTCTATATCAGGGATTCTCAAACTCTGTTCTGGAGGGCCAGTGTCCTGCAAAGTTTAGTTCCAGCCCAAATCAAACACACCTGGACTAGCTAATCAAGCTTTTACTAGGCTTTCTAGAAACATCCATGCAGGTGTGTTGAGGCAAATTGGAGCTAAAATCTGCAGGACACTGGCCCTCTAGGATCGAGTTTGAGAACCCCTGTTCTACATAATTGAACTAAATTCTTTATAAATAGAGCTAATCAAGTCATCTGGTGAGATTGTATTTATATTCCATTTTTCAATTTATATCAGAGAAAACAAAATATATCAGTGTTTTCCAATATCATTCAGTTCTACTAAAAATGTTGTGCTATACATGCCAGGCCAGTAGGTGGCGATGTCAGTTTGTAATGTTATTTTGGTTGTCAAGTACTTGAGCATGGATATAGTAGGGCTTTCATGATTATGAGCTATTAATTATCCAAGGAATAATTATGATTATGAAATTAATTGTCTGATTTGTTGCATTGACGATTAATTGTCCGTTTTGGAGCCCATGCAGAAATCTAATATAATGGCCAAATATGAACATATACTGTACAGAAAATAATAGTTAATATATTTGATCATATATTTTCATATTTGTAATCATAATGATTGAAAATTCATATGTAAACTGCCATGTTTTTAATATATTTAGAATTTTTATGTACAGTATAAGTTAAGTATATATTTTTTATATCTGTAAAATCCAAACATGAACTTGGATGTTAAATATGTAATTTGCATTAATTGCCATCTATTAGATTTCTTTATGGCTTTCTCATGGATTATTTTATTATTCTGTTTCCCTTCTGTTCCTGTGTAAAAGGACATGTTTTCCTGCACCTGCAGGGGCAGTAGTCTGTTTTGTCATTCCACAAAGAGAAACCAGAAGATGAAATGTGCACAGACAAAGTGTTAACAGCCGGACTGACGCTGCCCAATGACCGACCATGGCTTGGTGTGTCCCAGGCTTAAGAAAATCACAACAAACTGGCCTAAAACACAAGCCACCTGTAACACGTACACAACAGACTGTTAGGAAGTACACAAACGTACACAAAAGTGTTAGGAAGATTTACTACTGAAGAGCTATCTCAGCTAGTTGTTGCTACTTTCTCAACAACAAATTGTTGTCGATGCTGGTGGTTTTAAACTAGTTATTAGTAACGAAACGCTCTACAAACACAATTTACACAGCAGTCTCTCCATCGCAAATTTGAAAGTGAAAGTAAAATGCACTTGCATTTGAATAGATGACTTTTTTTTTTAATGTCTCCCCTTTGTGGCTATTAAAGGAATGGCAGGAATTGCGGTTGGCTGATCAATTACGATTGGATTAAATAACCGCATTGCATTTTATTTAAATATCCTGACAGACCTATATAGTCTGAACACATAATACACATGCATTTGGTCACCGTTTTCAAAAAAAACATGTGTTTGTAGTTCTTGTAAGATTTGTGTCACTTTCAGAAACATTTTGCAAAACTCAATATAAATAAATGCCCAAAACATCGTTGTTTTTTTTAAATTACATTTTTGGTTATAAACGGTGTTTGCTGTTGTAACTGAAGTCTATTTGTTTTGTCAGTTGATATCTATTTGTTGTTGTTAATTTCTACACTTGAAATTCTTTCCCATAAGACAGATAGCAATCCATTTTTTTACCTCTGGTTTTTCAGGCACATAAATATATGATACTCATTACAAATGAAATTAGATCACTCTACAGAAGTCAGGGTGAAAATTGGCAGATGGGTGAGGAATCATTAATGATGTGCATGGATGGAGCTACCATAAAACTCAAAAACGAATTGCCATTCAGAGCAAAAAGAGCTTTCAGCAGAGAATAGTAACAGTAGACAGGATTTATGTTAGTTTACTGGAGACATACTCATGCAGCCCCTCTCGGTGGCTTTATATATAAAAAAAGGTCTCCTGCCTTTGGCACGGCTTGCTTCAAAGTTATTATTCTAGCAGCCATGCTTGTATGAGCGGATCAGGCAAAGGTGGAGCTTAACCGGAGATGAAGGCTCTCACAGGGCGAATGACCCACTGGAACATGGGTAATTAAAATGCAGGAACAGCTCCGCATAGCACAAGCAGAACAGCGGGACATGCTTGTGTCCACACACAAAAATGACCTTCCCGTCATCATTCCTCAACTATATGCACAAACACACAACCTTCCTTTATCACAGACCACACGAGGCCAGTGACGGCTGTCACATTACTGAGGTTTGATAACACGCACTCAGACATGCTCAGTTCCACAGCGAGAGGGAGGAAAGAACATAATCATAATTGCATGCCTCTGTATATAATTTACATGCGATCGCTCTGGCCTTTCTCATGTTTATCAGACGACGCTTGAGCCCCTAGTATTCAGTCGCCCAATTTTCTAAAGCAACCACCAGCTTGACGGTCAAGTGGAATTTATTGCTTTGAGTTTAATTTAATCTTTTACCCCGTACTGTGTGAGGACTCTGCCCGCTGTCTCATATCACAAGTAATTTTCAGTGTGTGACTGGCTCGCAAACCGAAAATGCTAATATCCAGCAACCGGCTGTCTTCATATTTGACTTACCCATCAGGATCCATCGGTCCATATTTATGAAAACGCATGACCTTATTTTTAAAATGTGTCTATGTGGGCTCATGAATATTTGGATATTGAGTTGAATGCTAGCTGTGTGAGGAATATTTCTGATCACAGATCATAGGACAGACTCTCAGTGGTGCTTTTTCTCTCATTCATTATATAAAGGTTTTTTAAGCTCAGAGAGTTGTAATTTTGGTTGCGTATCAGTCAGAACAGACAGAGGCTCTTCTGTAGTCGATCATCGCTGGCAAACAGGCCGTCTGTGTTTATTAGTAGCGGTGGGAATCTTTTGGTACCTCCTCATTCCAGTTGTACATATGCTTAGATTTGATTGCAGCTGTGGTGAAAAATCATATGAGAAATCAATTCTGCATCATTTCTGAGATTTTCAAAATATTCTATTCTCTCTTCAATGCATTCTGAGCTCAGTTTTTACCAACAGATGGCGCTGAATGATTTACATACAGCCATAATCCGCTTACATCAAATTCCTTACCAATACCACTTGAACCTAAAATAATTATTATTAAAGTTAGGAAAGGTTTAAACAAGTGTTCAGTGAGCGTTTACATTAATCTCACAACATAAAAACCAACTTGCATGACTCTCCAAATGCACCAGCGCTTTTCCTTGTAAGCATTTGAGTATACAATTAAAAACTATGCTCAGAATGGATTCAAGAAAGAATAGAGATGCATTTTAAAAATCTTAGAATCAATTTCTATGAGGATTTTTTGCAATCTACTTTTTTATATTTTACTTTGCATAAAAGCCATGAAATTTATTTTTGTTTTCCATGCATTTTAGTAGTTATTATAAGATAAATCTTACTACAATCACAAATAATTTGGCATGGTCTGTAATTTTGTAATTAAGCAAGGCAACCCTAAGACAAAACTAGTGCAAAGTGGTTTGTACAAAAATAAAAATAAAAACTGTTACAAAGATGAATAATAATGAAATAAAATGCCAAATGTTTGCATTTTAATTGGGTATCTACCAATCGACTTCCAAAAAAAATGGAATCCGGTGATTTATTTAATTTTGTTAGTCGGCAACCGGATAGTTTTTGGTTTCTGTCCGGATTCGCATACACTGTACACTTTACACTGTAAAGGAAATGTTAACAGAGATCAGAAAACAGATGCACCCAGAAAGAGACATGCGGATCCTGATAGGCTTTTACAATTTGAGCACAGGCAAAAGCAAGGCTGCGTAGAAATGGCCAAATATGAATGGAAAAGCATGAGATGCAGTCTTTTTAACAAACTTTAACCTTAACCTTCATTTGTTTCATTATTTCGTGATTCCTTAATCCCTTTAATATTAAATACTGCACGGATCATATTAGTGTATAGGTCAAACAACAAACATGAATATCTAACAATTCCTGCAATCCCTCACACAGTTTATCAACCATCAAGAGACATCAATAAAACAGCATATTAACCATTATATCAAAACTGTTGTGTTATGAGCCATCTTATTTGAGTAGCTTTACATCTCTGCTGGAGGTACAGAATCAGATGCAGTCTGAACAGAATGTGAATTAGGGCTAGGCATCTCAAATCCTGATAATGATATAACAATATAGCACCATTTCTTTACATTCAGTCAACTAATAGTTCATATATATTGACCACATGTAAACACTTTTAAAGTATATTTTAAGAAATGTACTCATTCATATGTGATCCTATTTCTCACTTTATTTAGAACTTCAGGGCAAATATTTGGTTAAAAATATAGACATTTAAAATAAATGTTAATAAAATAAATGATTCCAGCTAAGAATTTTCAGATACCTTTTTTCCCTTACAGATACGATTACAATACCTGAGCTAAGGGTATCGGCTGATACCGAGTGTTGAATCGATACCTGTATGTATCTGTAGAAACAGTTGTGTGTAATACTAGCCCTGGCAGAATTAATAAAACATGAACAAATACATACAGTGAACAAGAATATTTTAATTATCTGACATTTTTATTATCAGACATTCAACAGTAACATTATTTACTGTACTTTACTGAAATATGTTCAGCCACAAATCAAACACTGTAAACTGAAAAAAATATATTCTTGTATATAAGTTGTACAGGATAAAAATCTATATAGGATAAAAAAACTATAAAAATCAGTGCAAAAAAAATAATAATAATAATAATAATAAATAAAATATATATTTATTTATATATATATATATATATATATATAGAAAATGAATATGAATAGTATAGAAAAATAAGCTCTTTGAAACTTAAAATTGTGAAACATTTTTAAAATAATATAGTGTAGTTACACTATTCTTCTTCCATGCTTTAACAGTGTTTGTTGTGGAAACAAAGCACAACTTCCTGTGTTTGCATTCTGAGCAGCAAAGAAGAACTGACTCCACGTTTGCAGTGTTAGACAAAGCTAGCGTCATATGTCTCATTCAAACAGATGGTTTTCGATCGGTTTATGGTTTCAAATACTTGCCAATACCGATACCAGAATTTTCTTGGAAAACATCTTGGAATTTTGGCATTTTTCCTGGTATCTGTATCAGAAGAACCCTAATTACAAGTATTACTGTAAACAATGCATTTTTGCGACACTGCGAAACAAACAATACAGCACAACATGAAACGATAGACTATTTTATTTTGTCAGCACAATATATATCGTCATATTGCACAGCCCTAAAAGTAAATTGGGTTACGATTTCACCATCTCCAAACTACTTGAGATAAAGAGCCCTGGATATTAATAATGCATCATCTGCCTATATCAGATCTCCTCTGTGTGATCTGATATGTGCGGACAGATACTTTTATAAAACTTAAGAAAAGCAGGTCTTCTGATTTCCAGAGATTAGATAACAGAGCCGTCTTCACTGAATATTAAACAAGGTGAAGTAGAGGTGTCTGTGTGCAGGAGGGACTTTATTGCTTCATATCGCATAAACGCCTCAGTAATAGCTCGTAATGGTTTATATCTGTGGCCAATAATCAGTGGAGCATATGGTTTTTTGTGTGCTAGTAATGCTTATGTAGTGTAGAAAAACTCCTATTTATTCCTCTTACTGTAACCACACAAACTCACCTGTTAGTCTAGCCACATTCAAGACCTTGTTTCCATCACTAACTCTGTGTTTTTTCCCCTTTTCTTGTCTTTCTCCAGCAACGGTAGAGTGTTATAACCCCAGGACAAATGAATGGTCGTATGTGGCAAAAATGAGCGAGCCGCATTATGGACACGCAGGCACTGTTTACGGAGGATACATGTACATTTCAGGTACCTGTCACACACCTGTGTGTTTGCTATCTGTATGTTACACTGCCATTCAAATGTTTGAGGTCAGTAATGATTATGGTCACATAAAATGAAATGTATTTGATATAAGTCATCTTCAAATCATGTTTTCTTTTTAGAAATCAATCCAATAGAAACGTTTCTTATCATCAGTGTTGATAACAGTTGTGCTGCTTAATGTTTTTGTTGAAAATGTTAAACTTTTTATTTTTACGGTTCTTTCAGGAGAAATGTCAAAGCAGTTTTATTTATTTCAATTTAATACATCCCGTTAAATAAAATATTAGTTTCTTTTAAAAACGATATATTATTGACCTAGTGTAGAATGTGCAGATGTGGACAAAATTGTTGCAACCCTTCCGTTGAAGAAAGAAAAACTACAGTGGAAAAACTATGCTGAAATTGCTTACTAAATGTCACTGGAAAAAGAGTATTGATTAATCAAAAATGATTGAAAATAAACTAATGAAAATCACATATGGCTTTCGATTTGATGTTCAACAGAAGCATTAAAAAAGACAAACTAATGAAACTGCCATAAACAAAATTGAAGGGTACCAACAATTTTGTCCACGTCTGTATATCATTAAACCTGATAAGAGGAAAAAAAAAAATATCTTAGTTTACAAATAATTGATGACTACAATTGATGAGGCTCTTGATTCAGATTCGTCTCATGTTAATTTCGGGTGTTTTTCATTTCATATAATCAAAAAGAATAACACAAAGCAACACACTTCACTTTTAATGTGCGCGTAAATTAGAGAAAACGTCAAATTTAGTCACAAACGCTCGTCCTCATTCTCCAACAGATTTTCACAGATCAGGTAGCTGGTAAGGTGTTGCTAACAGGAAGAGAAATATCTGGAGGGTGAGAATGAGATGTTCTCACCAAGCACGCACACACAAACTGATCCTCTAAGATTAGTGTGTTTTCCCTTCATCACACAAACACACTTTCAGATTGTATTGAATTCTGAATAGAGGAACTCGCACACTAACTCACTCGCTCACAGGGTGTTAACCTGCCCGGTGCAGGGTTGTTTGCATCACATGCTCACTTTACAGGATTGCAGCTCAAATCCTGCTTTATGGAGATGAGTCCTACTTTCACTGGGAATGATAAACACAGAGAGAGAAAGAGAGAGAGATGTAATGATGATATGAATCCGAGAAGTGTGTTTCTGTGTGATAATGAACATTTGAGGTATGTAGGAGGAGTGTGATCTCTCTCACACACACATACGTGTATAGCAAGCTGTGATAATGCTGCTCAAGGCTTTCTGTTTTCTGCTCTCTCA
>CAIGQW010054193.1:1712883-1728760 GCA_903798125.1 Danio choprae
CACACACACACACACACACACACACACACACACACACACAGATTTACCTCTCCATACATTAGCGTTCATCTTTACGTGAGTGTGAGAAGGACAACTCTCATTCAACCCTCCAGCAACCTTTAAATAATGAGCTGAACTCCTCAACATGATGTGCTTGTGCTGTGTTTGAGGCAGTGTTACTTCAGGCAGGAATAGACTGTGCAGCTTTTCAAATGCACTCGGGCAGCGTTGCTTGTCAGTTTAAGCAAGTGGGTTAGAAACCATTAAAAACTTTTTTGGATGTCTGTAGTCTAATATTAATGACAGAATGACAGTGAGTTTCCATTTCATGTTGTTGATTTTACTGTATATGATCCATGAGTATATTGTATTTTTATTTTTGTCTTATATTTTATTTCAGTTTTTACAGTCAAATTTGTTTTAGAACTCAAATAATTTTTTTTTTTTATTCAGCATCGCATGATGTATGTATTTAGGTCAAATAAGTAACGTCCTTAATTGATGTTTGCGTTAATTGAAATTTATGATATTGATTTTATATAAATAGAAAGCATATTTAATCAAAGTAATGCGTTTAGTTTATAATACAAAATATGGGTCAAAAAACATGTCTATACATTTAGAACTTAAAACATATAATTAAAACTGACCTGTAGCTAACTACTGAAGTACTTGAATGAATATATGAAACAATTTGTGGTCAGTGCAATAATAATCCTGATATTCAATCACAACAAATGAAAACATATGTTATTGTGACCAACTATCATTTTTCTAGATAAATAAATGCTCTAAATAATTAATAATTTTTATTTGAGATTTGGAAGAAATGCTATCAGATGTTTTTAGAAAAAAATATTAGGATTTACCTCAACCCCATACATATTAAATCCAGTATATCCAGAGAGACTGTATGTGTATGAATCCAGTGATATGAATATGAATTTGTATGTGCATGTATATTTATGCATATTCTAAAATAAATAATAACTAATAATAGTCTGCTAATATTATATACTCTTTGACATCGTTCACCATTTTTCCCATGCTAAATATACTGTTCTGCTTATAAATGTCACATTATAAAATAGAGGTTAAGTGCTTTCTGAATTGTTGTCTGGAGTTTGACATTTATAATGGCATAGAATGTGGAAAAAAAACCAACTACACTGATTTCAGTCAGTGACGTTTCTGTAGTTTTAATAGCCTTTGTAAATAATTCACTTGTAATTACACAAATTATGAACCCCCTCCTTCATCTCATGGTGTCGCACTGTTTTGCCTGGAGTCTTGTGTAGTTTTTCATGCATGAGTGTGTGTTGCTGGTGATGTACATGCACACATTTACATTGATTCTCACACTTCTCTCCTCCACCCACGCTCTTTCTCTGGAGTATTTTTGGAAGTGCTGATCCTTTTGTTTTTACTCTGGTCTCTCTCTCTCTCTCTCTCTCTCTCTCTCTCTCTCTCTCTCTCTCTTCCTCTCTCCCCCCTTCTCACTCTTTCAGTTATATAGGTCATGAAGCAGCGGAGTATTAAGCTCTGCACTCACATGAGCAATGGTTTGCATGCATGAAACCGCTTCATGTTATGTGCTGCCTCATGCTTTGTTCTGTCTCAATGTCTCCTCGGCATGTCTTTAAACCTTCTCCTCTTTCTTTTCTTTTTATGTATGTTTCGCTCCAAAGAATTTGAAAGTTAAAATCAGAATCATTCTCTTCTCTTAGTAAAGGGAAGAATGGATGGATGAGTGGAGAGTTAGAGGGCAAAAACAGGAGGGATGGAAAGAGAGAGAGAGAGGAGAAGAGGAGGGAGGGTCTGGTTGGCTGATGCCCAGGTGTCTGATGGGATGGTTCTCTTTATTTTCAGCCCTCCCTGTAGACATGTCCTGTTTTATTTTTCCTCTTGTCTTTTTTCCTCTGCTTTCCTTTCTAGTTCGCCTTCCGTGAGCACGCAGACCTGGTTGTGTGTTTACTTTGTGTGTTTTCAAAGATGCATTATTCAATATTAACTCTTTCCTCCGCAGACCTTGAGTGTGCACACAATGCATTATTCACTCTTTGTTGTATATCGAATGCTTCCAGAAATGTGCGTGCACTAGGTGTCCATTTCTCCAGAGAAAGTGATGTAAACTCTCCGTGCGCTTTGTTGTGCAGGTGGAATCACCCACGACACCTTCCAGAAGGAGCTCATGTGTTTTGACCCGGACGCTGATAAGTGGACTCAGAAGGCGCCAATGACGACAGTCCGCGGCCTGCACTGCATGTGCACGGTGGGTGACCGGCTGTACGTCATCGGCGGAAACCACTTCCGTGGCACCAGTGACTACGACGATGTGCTGAGTTGTGAGTATTACAGTCCCGCTCTGGATCTGTGGACGCCAATCGCAGCTATGCTCCGCGGGCAAAGTGACGTCGGTGTGGCGGTGTTTGAAAACAAGATCTACGTAGTGGGCGGATACTCGTGGAACAACCGCTGCATGGTGGAGATTGTCCAGAAGTACGACCCCGAAAAGGACGAATGGCACAAAGTGTTCGACCTGCCCGAGTCTCTGGGTGGCATCAGGGCCTGCACACTGACAGTGTTTCCCCCAGAGGACCTTTCTCTCGCCGGGTCGCCCAGCCGCGAGTCTCCACTGTCGGCTCCTTGAGAATGATGGAGGGAGAGTGAGAGAGACCGAGGAATAAAATGGACGGATTAATTGATTGATTGATTGACAGACAGACAGATGTGTTGTTGACTCGCACCCCAGTCTCTCTCGTTCTCTCTCTTTTTCTTTCTCCTATTCTCTCTCTGTCCCCACAGGAAAAGACAATGTTTGCACTCCCCACTGATATACGTTTTACTGGTGTCTGTGGTGAAACCCCGTCTCTTCCCTCAAACGATTCCACTTCTCTTCCTCATGCTCCTGAGAGCCAATGCTGAAGGTCCTTCCACCCACCCCCCGCCGCCACCTCGATGAGAAAGAAAAATGGAAGCACTCCCAGGGTTGGGTATAACTACATGTTAACACTGCATTTTGGGGGCTTTGTTTCGTCTCTTTTGGCAGGAATAACCTTGACTTGAACAACAAATGACTTTGCAATTCAACTTTTCTACCTGAGGTCTCCAGAGTTTTGCTATGAAGACTGTACATTTCCCCCCGATCCCAACAATTCTGAGGACTCCTGCCCCCTCACTGTTCTTTCCCTCCCTTATGCCTGCTCATTTTTCACCCTCTGCCCAGGTTTTTTACCCTCATTCTCTTGTCTCTCAGGGGGTTAGTTGACCTTTGACCACAGGATGAGGAAAACAGTTTTTAAACTCAGGGGTTGACCTGCCCCCCACATCCCTCCCTGCCTAACTGAAACTTCATTTCTCTACTCCTGCTGTTGTTATGAACCATTAACAGAATTGTGTTTTCTAAATTTAATAAACAAGATTTTGAGGAAAAAAAATGTAATTGTGCTGTTTTGATTTTGGTTTTATATTCACTTGGCTTGTTTTACAAAATGCAGAATGGCCTTGAGTGCCACATTGTTTGTTTACAAAGCCTGCTGCGCACTTGTGTATTTCAACAGCCTTGCAGACCAATCAGCATTCAGGACCTGAATAATGCATTTTATAATCAAGAACTCTCTTCAGCAGTAATTATAAGGGTCTGGCTTATATTGGGCTTGAGTGGACTACCACACTCAGATTCACCAAGGCTTTCTGAAGATTTTGATTCAGTTCAAAAAGATATTGTGCGACCATAAAACATAATGAAGTTTAATGAGCGAGTACCAAGACATTTAGTCCTTGCACTTGTCTACTTTTTTTTCATTTAAATATATATGCGTGCGTGTGCGTGCGTGTGTGTGCGTGTGTGTGTGCCTGTGTGTCTGTGTGTGTCTGTGTGTATTTTATTGCATTTTAACTATACTGTACACTTATACATATACCTTTCCATTGTACAGACTTGCATAATGTCTTTCCTGTAAGTGATAAAGAGAGTTTGAAGACTGCAAGTGTGTGCAGAGCCTTATAATGTGGGGTAAGACAATATCATTCTGGTGCTTGAATTTAAATGATTATTGATAAAATGTTAAACACATTGTTTTACACAAATATATAAGGGCTGTTGATGTGACATTGCATTTTCAATGTGACACAAGACAAAAAAGTAAACAAGTAGTATTGTCATGATTTAAAATGGTTAAACATATCATGAACCTAAAAATATTATTTATAATTTGATATGAAATAGACTATATGAAAGTAAATGTCCAACACTGACAATAATTACACAGTGGCTCAGTGGTTAGCATTGTCGCCTCATAGCAAGGAGGTTGCTTGTTCGAGCCACGTTGGTTTAGTTGGCATTTCTGTGTGGAGTTTTTGTGTTCTCCCCGTGTTCGCGTGTCCAAAGTCCACAGACGTGGTATAGGTGAATTGAATAAACTAAACTGGCCGTAATGTATGTGTGTGAATGAGTGTATGGATGTTTCCAGTACTGGGTTGCAGCTGGAAGTGCATCCGCTGTGTAAAACATTTGCTGGATAAGTTGGCGGTTCATTCCGCTATGGTGAAAATTGTGCTTTACAAAAACAAATTGTCAACTACCCATGTATATCATAGAAAATTAACATAAGCTGCAAAGTTTCTCACAGTGATGGAATACTCTAAAGACAGATCCTGTCACATACATAAAACTAAAGTGACCAACTTAAGTGACCAAGATCATAAGTGAAGGTATTTTTGTGGTGTATTTGTATTTTTTTTTCATTAGGAAGTTATTACAGTTTGGTCTCTTCAGGTGCCCAAGTGCTGAACGTGCAAAACCCTGTTGTATCTGTTGTTTTCATTCCTACTGCTGCTGTTTCTTCTGCCTGAGAGTCGGGTATTATTAGTAGACCTGTCTGGTAAGTGAAGTTTGACACCTTGTAGCTTCTCAGTCTCAGTATATCAAAATGTATAACAGTCAGCCATTTTGAAACTTGTTTAAAAATGACCTTCTCATGCTTTTTGGTCTTCAGATCTAATGTTTGTTTAAATCCTCTAATCTGGTCTGTGATTAACACAAGATTTTTTCACATTTTATTGTAAGACATAAAATGCAGTGATGCTTCATAGGTTTTTAAGCTTTTATGTGTCTTGGGGAAATCTGAAAAAAGACATTAGTGAGCAGACGTAAATTTATTTCATGAGGAGTTTATATTTTAAGGAAAAACAATTTTTTTTTGGCAAAAATGTCATTGTTTTAATGCATTAATTTTGATTATAAGAAAAGTCAAATAAACACAGAATTTCTGAAAGAACAAAAAAAAACTGCACAAATTAAGTTTTATGAATTAAATTAGCTACTATAATGTAATTAAATCAATAAAATTGAATAAGTTGCTGTTAAAATTTGTGTCATGATGTCAGTTAATTAGACATGCTTTTGATAAAGCGTAATTTAACTACTTAAATGAAGTACAGAAATATAAAATGACTATAAAATGTCATCTTATAAAATTAAAAACTGAAAGAATAGAATTGGGGCCTCACAGTGGCGCAGTGGGTAGCACGTTCGCCTCACAGCAAGAAGGTCGCTGATCGCTGGTTCGAGCCTCAGCTGGGTCAGTTGGCGTTTCTGTGTGGAGTTTGCATGTTCTCCCTGTGTTGGCGTGGGTTTCCTCCGGGTGCTCCGGTTTCCCCCACAAGTCCAAAGACATGCAGTATAGGTGAATTGGGTAAGCTAAATTGTCCGTAGTGTATGAGTGTGAATGGGTGTGTATGGATGTTTCCCAGAGATGGGTTGCAGCTGGAAGGGCATCCGCTGCGTAAAACATATGCTGGATAAGTTGGCGGTTCATTCCGCTGTGGCGACCCCAGAATAATAAAGGGACTAAGCCGAAATGAAAATGAATGAATGAAGAATAGAATTTGGTAATTCACCGTGGATGTTCAGTCCAGTGAAATGTGCTGTAGCTGTGCTTGTTTTTCCTCCGCCTGAGGCAGATGTTGTGTAGCTGCTGGTGCCCAGGTGAACTGCCATCTGTGTGAGTGTGTGTGGCCTCCCGACAAGACATATGCTCACTAATCTATTACAATTTAATGAGGCGCAGGGCTCGACCCATACTTGCTCTGCCACCCTGTGGGGCACAATCAAATCCATTTTTAATATTGGCTAATAACTTTTAAAACAACAGATAATTGTGATCTGGTTACCCAAATGTAATGGACTCTTGACCAATGGGTTCTGTCTGTGTGCATCATTCACAGGCATTAATTTATAAATATGATTTGCAACTACCGCATGCAGACTTTCTGGCCTGGTTGGTGTTTTGGCCCTGGGCTGCATTGGTTGTTTTGAATTGCATTAAAGCATCATGGGAAAGCAGGACTAAGTGCAGGGTCAAGGGCGCATCAGATGAGAGCCTCAGGAGTGTGTGCGTGGACTATAATGCTGTTAGCATTAGAATAAGGGCTGTTTCTAAAGTGCACTTCTCGTCACTGATAAATGCAGCTCCACAGGGAACGCTTTCAGTACTGTGTGCACCCGTAATCCCTGCTGACCTCCAAAACACCGGGTGGTAAGACTGTAAGGGATGTAGGACACCATATTTAGCTTTTTTTTTGTTTGTTTCCCACATCTTTTTTTAAAAAGGGTAAATTGTCTTTACTACTAGGCTCTTAAATTGACTGGGTTAAATGGAATTGAAATAGAATTATTAAAATGCAATTTTATTGACTAAAATTAGATTAAATGTCATTCGTTTTCGTTGACTAAAACTAGACTAAATGTCATCTGTTTTCGTTGACTAAAACTAGACTAAATGTCATCCGTTTTCATTGACTAAAACTAGACTAAATGTCATCCGTTTTCATTGACTAAAACTAGACTAAATGTCATCTGTTTTTGTTGACTAAAACTAGACTAAATGTCACACGTTTTCATTGACTAAAACTAGACTAAATGTCATCCGTTTTCATTAACTAAAACTAGACTAAATGTCATCTGTTTTTGTTGACTAAAACTAGACTAAATGTCACACGTTTTCATTGACTAAAACTAGACTAAATGTCATCAGTTTCCGTTGAATAAAACTAGACTAAATGTCATCCATTTTCTTTGACTAAAACTAGACTAAATGTCATCAGTTTTCGTTGACTAAAATTCTTCAGTTTACATCTCAGACGTCACCTTGTTTTGTCAGATAAAAAGTATTTCATGTTTTTAAGAGTAAAAAATAAATAAATAAATAAAAAACATTCTGTATGGTCGTCTCATCTTGTCATTTTTTTTTTCTATGGTGATACTTTTTGTTTGTTTTGTCCATTAAAATGTTAGTTCTCCCAAAAGTGAAAATTCTGTTATTAATTACCCACATGTCGCTCTATTCCCTTGAGATGTTTGTTCATCTTTGGAACACAAATTAAGAATTTGCATTAGAGAGCTCCCTTATCATCTATAAAAAGCAACCCAAGTCCAAAAAGGAACCAAAAACATTATCAAAACATTCCATGTGACTTCAGTGGTTCAACTGTAAAAGTGTAAATATGAATTTGTTCACTAATTTATTTAGAGGGCCTAAAAAAGTAAACATTTTAAAATGTGTTTGGGTCACGGTTTTTTTGAAAGTGAAAGTTTTATTCTCCATTTAAACTACAAAATGGTGATTTTTATAAAAACAGTGGCATCAAGCACAGGCTTGCACAGTCTGTGAGCGGGTTCTTGATAACAAAAACATCATTGACACGTACTACTGGTCCAAATGTGCACAGAGGCTTTGTGTTTTCATAAAATTATGACTTTAGAGGTCCCTAACACTAATGAAAGTCAAATCAAGTAACCTTTCTTTCTATATTGCTTTAGAGAATGTAGGTTGTGTAAAAGCCAGTCACAGTGGTTCTATTTCAATATAAATGTTCCTGTTGAAGGACGATACTCTGAAGGACAGCTCGTTCTTCAACAGTGTCATTCACATTGAACTGAACCGAATCGTTTTGTAATACCTACATCTACACCAGCATTCTGTCACTAATCTGCCGCTGCTTCTATTTGATCTTACTTTTATTATTTTCCTGTTCGTCTTTATTAAATGACTTTGACACAATCTGCATTGTATAAAGCGCTGTAGAAATACAGGTTACTTGACTTGACATTCATTATGGACTCATTTAAAAAAATAAATGTTTATTTCGTCTGCAAGAAAGTCATGTTCTTTAGCAGAGACTGCACTGATGGGAGTAAAAGATATACAGTAATTTGCATTAAACAATTAGCAGAGCTCAGTGTACACTTGTGTCTGTAAAATAAAATAAAAACTATTAAAAAAATAAACTTAAGGCTCTTATATATATATATATATATATATATATATATATATACTCAAAGTGAAGGTGTTTTATGCTGTTTTTTGTTTGTTTGTTTGTTTGTTTTCAGGGTCAATAGATTTGCTTTTTATTAGCAATATGCAGTAAGCAAGCATCCTTATGCTACACTAATGAAAGTGATGACTAAATGAATATGCAGTTAAAGAAAACACTAGTTAAGAAAGCAATTGATATTATTGTATATGTATGGCACTCCAGTCATGTATAAATCATATTAATTTATAAAGCATTTTAAACAGAATATTGGTTTAAAGCCAGCAGCTTTACTGTTTCAAACATTAAAAACTTTGAGAAATTTGGTATTTATGAAATAATATATTATTATATTATCACAAGATGAATATATTCAGGAATGGTCGAGATGATTCACTGTACCCGGATGAGCTTCTGTTATTAGTTTAAAAGTTTGTTATCAGGGAGTAACATACTGTGAAATGTCATGATTGACTAATCAGAATCAAGTATTCCATGGAAAGAGCCATGTTATAATGTAGGTTGGAGATCACAAATCAGCATGAGACAGTGTGGTTTGCTTTTTCAACTCAATACCTAATCTGAAATTCATAGTTTGTTCAGCTAGCTTCATGCAACAGGCCACTGATCTTCATGAAAAGAGCAAATCAATCCGAAGAAGATTTACACATCAAAAAGGCCACAGAAACGCATGTAAATGTCCAAACCAATAGTAGTACAGAAGTGAACCAAACTTTTATAGAAATTTCACTTGCCAAGCCCTTTTTGAACTTTATTTTGGCCTAATATTTAAAGAAAATATATCCCACCAGTTCATTTTCTTTCTTTCTTTCTGAATTGTAAAACTATGTGGTTCAATGTCTGCTTTCTCCAGCTCATTGTTTGTAGACTGTACCTTAAAGACACTGTTATATCATTAATAATGCATGATGCAATAAATAATTGATTCACTCATTTAAAATGAATGGTTTATTTGTTGATGGTCATTCAGTGACTGAAATCGTGAGGCATTCATCTATACAATGCTCTTATGCTACATGAATGTTGTAAATCATAATATATGAAGCATGAAATAGACTACGGCCTTGACCTTTTATTGCTAAAGGAATTAGATTAAGGTGCTGCGACCTCAGACTCGTGCCAAGGTCAAGGGAAAGAATGATGAATGGTGCATTATTACTCTTTAGATGTATAACATGCCCTCATTCCTGATGAATGAGCATTAAGCCGATGTATTTTTGCATGGTTTGAGCCCATGTTTGTAGTCTGTGCCGTTGATGTGTCTCGCAGCTGGTGGTATGCTAATATTAGGTTGTTTTTTGTTTTATTCATTGGGGTGGGAGAGATTGATTGCTACATATTTACAGTTTGATATTTTCTTGATTGCTTTTAGCTTGAAGCTGTTAAACATTTAGTATTCACGTTGTCGTAATAAACCGCCAATTAGAATGCATTTAATGGCTTATTAGTAAAATGCACACTGAATATGCAAATACACGTGACTGTTTAATTAAACGCTTCTGAATGTAATAATTATACATAAAAGGGCACTGTAACATTTTACAATAAGCATAATTGAGATGATTTTTGGCTTAAGTCATGCTGTTCCTCTCGGTCTGATATATTCTTGCCATCCAAATGCTAAATCTGTTTTTTATTATTCTGCAAGGTTAAATTAAATTGGTTGAAAGTGTCTGTAAAGGCATTTATAATTACCGTTTTTTACTGTTTTGAATGACACCTTGGTGAGCACAAAACACTTTAAAAAAGCATTTGATTCAAAATCATTTGATTATTAATATTTTGCATCTTTTAGATATGATGGTATTATGCTTGGGGCCTCACGGTGGCGCAGTGGATAGCACGTTCGCCTCACAGCAAGAAGGTCGCTGGTTTGAGCCTCGGCTGGATCAGTTGGCGTTTCTGTGTGGAGTTTGCATGTTCTCCCCGTGTTTGCGTGGGTTTCCTCCGGGTGCTCCGGTTTCCCCCACAAGTCCAAAGACATGCGGTATAGGTGAATTGGGTAAGCTAAATTGTCCGTAGTGTATGAGTGTGAATGGGTGTGTATGGATGTTTCCCAGTGGTGGGTTGCAGCTGGAAGGGCATCCGCTGCGTAAAACATATGCTGGATAAGTTGGCGGTTCATTCCGCTGTGGAGACCCCAGATTAATAAAGGGACTAAGCCGAAATGAAAATGAATGAATGAATGGTATTATGCTTTATACCATGTATCATGTTTTCTATGAAAAATCAGTCATCAGCTTGCTTGAAAGCCTTGGAGCAACATCTTTTGTAAGCACTTTTTGCTTTTGTGTCAATGTAACTGCTAATGAATTCTATGAATTGGACTAAAATTAAAGCGCTGTCTTCTGTTTCCAGGATGAACAATGCGACTGTCTCTGAATTTTCGCTTAAAGGGCAGAAAAAGCCAATCAGCCACCCTCCACAACATATTTGTGTGTTCCTGTTTTTAATGAGTTGGTTGTTTTGAGTCCAGAAATACAGCAATCCAAAGAGAGAGACTGAGGCAAGATTTGGAGTTTCCCCAGACACATACACTTGTTCTTTCTTTCAGCCTGTCATCCTTCAAATGCATCCATATTACCTAGTGATTCAGAGGGACTGTCATCAGAAACATCACATCACATCATTTGCTGTCTGTGAAGTGGTTTCTGTTTTCTCCTAGAAGTCTCAGATCAACCAGTGACCCAGATATAGACTCCAAAAAATAAAGGTTCCAAAAACAGTATTTCTGCAGTGATGCCTTATTGAAAGAATCATCATTGTTACTTCTCCAAAGGAGATTGTTTTTCTTAGTGTGAATAACATTTCATTGATCTAAAGAACCTTTTCCCATTATTAAGAATCTTTTTGTGGAATGGAATGATGGTAAGTTTCACAGAACCAATCATGCCAATAAAGAATCTTTTCTTCAATGTATTGTTTATATGCTGCTTTGTGGGCGGTGCAGTGGCGCAGTGGGTAGCGCTGTCGCCTCAGAGCAAGAAGGTCACTGGTTTGAACCTTGACTGGGTCAGTTGTCATTTCTGTGTGGAGTTTGCATGTTCTCTCCATGTTCGCATGGGTTTCTTCCGGGTGCTCTGGTTTCCCCCACAGTCCAAAGACATGCGCTATAGGTGAATTGAATAAACAAAAAGATTGGCAGTAGTGTATGTGTGTGAATGAGCGTGTATGGATGTTTCCCTGTGATGGGTTGAAGGGCATCTGCTGTGTAAAACATATGCTGGATAAGTTGGTGGTTCATTCCACTGTGGTGACCCCTGATTAATACAGGGACTAAGCCGAAATGAAAATGAAAGAGTGAATGTTGCTTTGTTTTGTCTGCAAGGTTATCTACACAAATAATTATTCTGAGATAAGAATGGGCTAAAAAACGTCAAATATTTATATATATATATATATATATATATATATATAATACAATAAAAAGATTTTTGTGCAGTAATAATCGATCTGTTTCTGGTTCCCTAAAGAACCTTTTAGGGGGCAGTTCCTGAAAGAACCCCTTTTTTAAAGTAACTTTTTTTGTGTGTGTCACTTTACTAGTATATTTGACAGGACGCAAAGCTTGAAAGAATGGGGTAGGGTGGTGGAGGGTGGGGGGTTTGGAATCAGGAAAAGTCTGCCTGCCAGAACCCAAATTCAATGCCGAAGCACAATGGCGCTATACGTTGATATACTGCTAATGAAGCTGTCAGTTAACGTTTTGATAAACTAACGAACCTGTTTCCACCATATGAACCATTTGTGGAATAGAAAGGTTCAGATTTTTTATACGTTTTTACTGTGCATATTAGTAATATTTGAGTTTTTAGCCATTTGGCCCTTTAGACATACAGTGCTCAGCATATATGAGTACACCATCCACAAATCTCTCATTTCAATCAATATTTTCTATAGGATGCTTTACAATATTATATTTGTGCATGCATTAGTTTAGTCAGTACTGAAGCCAAATCTGGAGCTAATCTAACAAAATTACTTACAATAATGGTTCAAAAATTAGTAGCCCAAATTTATGTTATAGAAAAATATTAAATAAAAATTTCAAAAATATTAAAAATCAAGAGAAACTAAAAATAAACAATTTTGTTAAAATGTTGTAGTTTGTAATTTTTTTGCAATATTTTGCATGAATTTAATTGTATTATTTTTCCATTTCTAAAGATGTTCTGTGACTAAAATATTATTTTAATAAATATATCTGTTTAATAAATCTGTTTTGTTCAAATGCACCAATATATATCACCCATATTCACTGAGAAATTGATAAAAATATCATTTTCAAAATGGAGTGTACTCGTATATGCTGAGCACTATATAGAAAGAACCTAGTTAAAAACATGACTACAGTGCTGGTATCATCTGAAGACTTTCCTCTGTCTACATTGTTCCCTCACACACTATTTTTGTGGTTGCGTGACCTGTGTGGTGTGTTTGGGATGGCCCTGTGGTGACAGAGCACTGGTGGGGTAATGTGCTCCGTTGAGCTTCCCATGATAATGCATCTCGAAGCCTCTGGGCAGAGACACAAAACACTCTCCTACTCTCTGCAGGACCTGATGGAGACACTCGAGAGAGACTTGGCCACTTAAAACCACATACTGCTTCAGAGAAGACATTCGGGCTGATCATGACATTGTCTCGGTGGTTTCACGCTTGAAACAGTTAACCCAGGTCATTTTAAACCCAATGTAAACTGAATACTGGCTAATCTCGCTTTACGCTTCACACTGCTCATAATTAAGCCATGGTTAACAAATAACGCTGGCCGTTTGTACAGTGATGTTTCTTTGTGTACATTACAAACACTGCATTGACCTCCTCATTTACATATTTGATGTTGGTTTTATTGACTGGACAAATGTGGCACTCAAGCTATTTATATAAACCTATTTATGCAAACTTATTTCTAACTATTTATATTGAGTGCTGTACATCCTCATATTATATACAGACAGTGCCCATCAATGCCATTTTGCTTCCAATTGTGATTATGAAGCATATGATTGCGTGTTGGTTACTAAATGTTTATGTAATGTTCCTTTAGCTCAGGTTACAATTGTTGAGTAGAATAAGCATTAAGAACAACATGAAAAGCCATAATACATCAGTCAGGACAAACACCTTCATTCAATGAATTATTTTCCCTTCAGCTTAGTTCCTGTGTTCATCAGGGGTCACCACAGTGGAATGAACCGCCAACTTATCTGGCATATGTTTTATACAGTAGATGCCCTTCCAGCTGCAACCCAGAACTAGGAAACATCCATACACACTCATTCACACACATACACTACTGCCAATTTTTTTGCTTATTCAATTCAGCTCTAGCGCATGTCTTTGAACTGTGGGGGAAACCAGAGCACCCTGAGGAAACCCATGCAAACACGAGGAGAACATGCAAACTCCACACAAAAAATGCCAGCTGACCCAGCCGAGACTCGAACCAGTGACCTTCTTGCTGTGAGGTGACAGTGCTAACCAATGAGCCATCTTGTTGCCCACACTTTCATTTTATATTTGTTAATTATACTTGTTAGTTCAAACTTGCAAATTATACACATTGCGCAAATTGTATACACATTTTTAAAATAAAAAAAGTCACACATTCTAATATTTCAACGAACCACATTTAGATTTGATTTCAACACCCATTTTTCATGGCATCATTTCAGTATGCTTCAGCAATATTCAACATTATTCAGTCCAGAGTTGCATTATTTTTTTGCCAAGATCTTGTATTGATGATGAGAGAGTCAGACCTCTGCACAAAGTCTTTTCCAGCACATCCCAAAGATTCTCAATATGGTTAAGGTCTGGACTCTGTGGTGGCCAATCCATGTGTAAAAATAATTTCTCATGCTCCCTGAACCCCTCTTTCATAATTTAAGCCAGATGTATCCTTTCCCGTGCCTCCAGGGAAGAAAAAATCCATTGATAGTCATTCAGTATGTTCAGGTAGTCAGCTGATCTCATTATTTGGCATGTTTGACCTCAACATTGCTAAACCAACAGCAACCACACCGGATCACTGTCCCCACAGGCTTGTATGATAGGCAGTAGGCATGAGGGTATGTCACTTAATCCACCTCTCTTCTTAGACAGATCACTGAAGAAGAGTGGTAGACCACATGACCTTCTTCCATTGCTCCAGAGTCCATATGACGATGTTTCCCATTATCCTTCCAGTTTTTAATGTTGTGTTGGACAGTTTTTGCCCCATTTTTAGTAGTTCCGGCAATCTACTTGTTGTTTAAGAAATAGGAAGCTACTTAACAGCGTAATCATAATCATCCATAAACATACATAAGATAAAACATAATAGGTCATGCAGCAATTATGCAATGGAAGGCTCTTACCTATTTGTTTCGTTACATCCAGGTGGTGATTTATTTGGATGGTCAGTGAATATAGTTTGTCAAGATAAGTTCAAGTCTTGACCTATATGTATGTACTGAAATACATCCTACCTGCGAGACAGTGACAGTTAAGCCATCCATATTATTACTTTGTTGTTTGACAGCTGTTACATTTCTATCATCATGCAGATACTTTTTGAAGCACATTGTACATGTAGTGTACTATGCAAATATTAACAACGCCAATGACCTATAAATAAAATATAAACTATTAAAGAAACATATATTTGAGGAATATTCCTACGTATATTCTGTAAAAAACATTTTTAAGGTAATATGTTAATATTTATTTTTGTGTCATAATTGTTTATTTTGTATCAAAATTAGGTAACACTTTATTTTGATGCTCCATTTGAGTATTAGTAGACTGTCTGCTTAATATCTGCTGATACTGCTCCTTCAACAGACATTTAACTGACTATAAGAAACTTTGCAAGTAACTTTCATGTCAACTAACCCCAACCCTATCCCCAACGTAACAGTCTACTTATAATCTAATGAGAATTAGTTGGCATGTAGATGCAATGTAACTTAAATTCAACAAAGGGACCATCAAAATTGAGTGTGACCCAAAATTGTTATGTATTTCAGAAACATGGTGAAAGGAGGAACAAGTCAAAAAGTTTCTGGAAAGAAATGAGAATGAGTTTGAACAGACACTGTGTTTTCCTTATTATGGATGCCTATAATTTTATGCCTCTTGTCATATGCTGTCACTGAGGAAGCCAAACGAGCTGAAGTGAAAATGGAAATTCTGCCCCGGGTGTGTTGACTATACCAGTGTGATACAAACATGTTTTGACATGTGACATGACAGTTTATATCAGCTGACACCGTGATAAAACCTGACATGTAAATATTGTTTAGAGGTGAAGTTGATGTATCTGTTGTCCTGAACTCTGTCTATGAGAAACGCCACAGGAGCTCGCAAGTTATTTATTCACCTTTAACAGATACACTGACAGGGCTTCAGGTGATCCTTCAAATCTTGTCATTTTCCCATTATAAAGCCAATTTGTCTGTATTCAATTATTTGCTGATTAATGGTATTTATATATTGCACTCTTGAACTGTGTGTGTGTGTGTGTGTGTGTGTGTGTGTGTGTGTGTGTGTGTGT
>CAIGQW010054193.1:1734517-1745697 GCA_903798125.1 Danio choprae
ATATATATATATATATATATATATATTTATATATATATATATATTATCTATTTGTTCAAACTACTTATTTTAAAATGAGCTGAAACAACACAATTCTTGAGTTTATTTGGGGACAACTTAAATGTTTTATGTTCAATCCATTTACATTTGTAAAAACTAATAAGTTCAATAAGTTAATAACTTTATTCCTTCTTGTTGTCATAACACAAATTAGTTCTGTGGAAAAAGCATTTTTTACAGTGAAGGAAGCTGCTCTTTGTTCTCTAACTGCAAACACGTTTAATATTTGATTTCTTTTGGTTTTAGACATTCATATATTTCTGATTTCTTACCTTGATTCAATTCCTCTCTGAAGTGCTCTGCACTGCGAGTGTGGACTATACTGTGTATACTGCATACAGTAAGTGTGTGCTCTAATCAAGGTCACATAGTTTGATTTTCTACACTGACCTTGTTCTCTCACTTCATTCCGTGACAAAGATTTCATACATACAGTTTTGACTATAGACTAGATTATAGATTGATTTGATTTCCAACAATCATTGCTGTATACCAATATCCCTCAAAGCTGTTTTTGGTCTTAATCTGTTGTCTGTAATATACACTACCATTCAAAAGTTTGAGGTCAGTATGATTTCATTATTATTCAACATGGATGGATTAAACTGATTCAAGTGATGTCAAAGGCATGTTACAAAAAATAAATCTTGTTTTAAATCCCACAGTGACACAGAAGTAAGATTTATCATCACAGAAATTAATTACAACTGAAACTCCATTATGCATGTAAATTGTATTTGAATTATTTGTGGGCCTCACAGTGGCGCAGTGGGTAGCACGATCGCCTCACAGCAAGAAGGTCGCTGGTTCGAGCCTCGGCTGGGTCAGTTGGCATTTCTGTGTGGAGTTTGCATGTTCTCCCCATGTTGCCGTGTGTTTCCTCCAGGTGCTCCGGTTTCCCCCCACAAGTCCAAAGACATGCGGTACAGGTAGTGTATGAGTGTGAATGAGTGTGAATAAGTGTGTATGGATGTTTCCCTGTGATGGGTTGCAGCTGGAAGGGCATCCGCTGCATAAAACATATGCTGGATAAGTTGGCGGTTCATTCCGCTGTGGCGACCCCAGATTAATAAAGGGACTAAGCTGAAAAGAAAATTAATGAATGAATGAATTATTTGTATTATTAATATTGCATTTTTAGGAACACATTTCACACAACTGTTATGTTGTTATGGTTACTACAGAGCCTAATAACTATATATATATATATATATATATATATTACCCTAATCTGTTAAATTAATATTATATTGGCTGATAAATTTTCTCCATGGGGATTTTCCCCCAATAATGCCCAAGAAATCTGGCGTTAGATGTGTGCATTTATCTGGTCGTCCTTTTTCCCCAGAAGCCCTGCCTTTCCCCAAGTATCACTCTTTGATGTGTTTGCAAGTGGGATGTTGATAATTAGCAGGGCTAATATCTAATTAAGCAGAGAGCAGAGCATTAGCCGTCTCTTCACCTTATGACTAAATGCCCTCTGGTGGTCAAGCATGGAACTGCATGTTGCTTGTCAAAAGGACACCAGGAGACGCGAGAAATCAAACGTTTGAATTATCCCTGGTTTGGCCGTAATACTGGCACGTTAAATTGAATGCCCACTAAAAAACAACTAGACGACTTCCCAATCAAATACATGAGACCACACAGTAAGTGACACTCATGACGAATTCCAAAACTAGTAAGCAATACTGAATAGACCTCCAGCAAATTAGCATGTGTTTCTGGTGAAGCTCTTTCTCGTCTTAGTATATCTAAATAGTTCTCCAGAGGTTAAAAGAATACTTCATCCAAAAATGAACATTCTGTCATTTACTGGCTTTAATTTGTTTTTGTTGATTTCTTCTGCTTCAGTACAAATTAAGATATTTTGAAGAGAGTTGGTAACCAAACAGTTGGTGTCTACTCATAGCATGGAAAACAAATAGCCTGAAATAGAAGCCATTGGGGTCCAGCTACTGTTTGGTTAACCGATAGGGCCCTATAAAATCTGTTTTATTTTTCCTCCCAATTTATTCATTTATTTTTTTCTGAGTAAATTCTTATATTTTTTCTGTTGCTAATGCTAACTCAATTTTCAAAAGGAAAATCCATGTACAATTAAAATCATGAAACTTACTCTTTTTAGCAACAGTTTAAGATATAAAAGAATACAAATATCATATTTCACCAATATAGTATATACAAAATCCAAATTACAGTGAAAGTTGTCAGGCAACTGGAAGTTATTGCAATCTGGTGGTCTAAAGTGACTTTTAAGTGTATTCTTTTTCATATATATTTTGATTAAATGTAATATCAATAAGCTGTCTTGTGTATTCAACTATATACAACTGTGATCCTGCAGTGATTGTATTTCACGTTGTATTCTGTCAATATAATACAGGTAATTTTATATTTAATTTCAAGTCTGTACCGTTTTTAATGACCTTATGTTATGTTTATGTTTCGGTACACTGCTACAGGACTGTTATAGCTGTTATATTGTATTTAATTGCTGTTCAGAAAAACAAAGTCCTTGCTTCAGTCTTCAGCTTTTGTTTAGCATGGCACCATCTCCACCTCATTTTCTTGGCTTACCTTAAGCCAAGAAAAACTAAATTCATATTTAAATAATATTTGCAGATGCTATAGTCCACATTTCATTAGGTGTACGGCACTACATTTGATTTATTTATCCAAGTTCTGTGACATTCGTTGTTTTGCTAATTACATTTTAATGACTGAATTATGCATTCTGTCTGCATTTTCCTTTTTACAGAAATTATTTGGCCCTCTTTGCCAGCATTCTTTTAAATATTATGCTGGAAAATATGTTCATCTGATAGAAAACGACTCGTCGAGGCATAAAACAGTTTAAGACAGGGAAACTAAATTTTCCTTTTTGGGTAAACTGTAATAATCAATATCATTCAAAGTATTTTGCGTCATGCAAGAATCAGTTCACTATTGCTAAAAAAAATAATATCCAACTTTTTTCTACTTCTGTCTGAGACTAAAGAGCAGTGAACCGTGATTGAGATTGACTGAACTGTGTGTATGCATGTGCGTCTGTCTGTTTGTATCTGTTTTTGTGTGTGTGTCTGTCTGTATCTGTTTGTATGTCTGTCTGTGTGTGTGTGTGTGTGTGAAAGTGTGTGTGCGTGTACGTGTGTGTGTGTGTGTGTGTGTGTGTGTGTGTGTGTGTGTGTGTGTGTGTGTGTCTGTGTCTGTATATGTGTCTGTCTGTGTTTGGTCTTTGTGTGTGTCTATCTGTGCCTGTATCTGTTTATCTGTCTGTCCGTTTGTGTGTGTGTGTGTGTGTGTGTGTGTGCGTGCGTGCGTGCGTGCGTGCGCACATCTGTGTTTGTCTGTCTGTGTATGCATGTCTGTTTGTCTGTATCTTTGTTTGTTTGTTTGCATGTGTGTCTGTCTGTTTGTATCTGTCTTTGTGTGTGCATGCGTGTGTGTGTGTCTGTCTGTATCTGTCTGCCTGTCTGTCTGTCTGTCTATGTGACTGTGTCTGTATCTGTGTGTGTGTGTGTGTGTTTGCACTGTCTGACTGACTGAAATAACTCTTGATTATCACTCCTGTCGAAACCCTGCACTTGTCTATTTTTTTATAATTAGCCTCTCCTGACTCATATTCCCCAAAGACGCAGTGCATTGATAAGAACATTAGATCATTTCTCTTCAGTACAGCTTGTGTTAAGAAGAGCTGTTAGAATCTGTAGAGCTTTTCTTACCTCCTTTTCTGTATCAGCCTCCTTTCACTCCCCTTAGCGCTCCACTACAATTTGAGAATGGGACAGTTAACAAACTACTGTGATCGAATGACAATGATGTCATTGTGGGGTCATAGATGAGTAGTTTTTTTTTTTAAAGTTTTTTTAGAATTTTCTTTTTGTTAGTGTAAAAAGCAACACTATTTACAACAACTGAGAATCACAAGGTGCATTTTGAACTTCATTTCTGGTTAATTTTTATATGACTAAACAGCAGTAAACACATGAACTCACACACACACACTTCAGACTGTCTGACAGCCTCCTTAATAGAGTCTGTACATGCTCGCAAATTTGATCAGATTACAGTTTCTTTGCTGATAAATTTCAGGAATTATATTGCTCAATTCACTGAACTAAGACCAGCGTAATCATTTCTTACACAACCACATCCTCTGCTTGAGCCCAACCAAGCATGGCCTACTGAACAAAACAAAGCGTTTTTTAGATACAGAACAAGAACATATAGCTGGTCATTATTGCAAAATAATGATGGAAATTGATGTTAATCAACATTACAAATCAATATCACATACATATCGTATTCAAATAAATACTAAACTTGAAGTTTTCATTTTGGCTACACTTGGTTCTGGAAGCATTTTTCCGAACAGGTTTTTAAGGTCTCCATTTATAGACATATTAACCCAAGCCAACCAGCCACGAAAGTGAACCAAAACATTACAACGTTTGATTAGAGACGAAAAGTATTTGAAAATCTGACAAAAATGCAAAGGACTTAATTGAAGCCAAAAACAACACCAGAAGCATTGCAGATTCTGTAATCAAATACAAAGCGGAAGATATTATTATTGATTCAGTACACATACTTAAAAGTAAAGTATGTATTTTCTACTATATATGAGGCTTTACAATGAAGAAACAAAAGCTAGAGTTTAGCTTACCTGTCGACAAAAACTATTTTGCCATCTTGACTGAAACCATCAAACTCTTGTACAAGTACACTGTAAAAAATCTTATTAAGTAGTTTTCTTAGTAAGTACTTAGAAAGTAGTTTTCAAAACGATTGTTCTCAGCAAAAACGACTTGAATAAATTATGTGAAAGTTACACTTTAGTGTGGTAGTATTATTAGTGGTAACCACAATTTACTTATATTTATTAATGAAAATTACTTATTCATTAAATATACACAATGCTTTTTATGCCAAACATCATTTTATTACATTCCACTGATAACAAAAGGTCCTAAAAAAAGTGCTTTATCCATGTCATGAAAAAAAAAGTTCAGTCACATGCACAAACTGTCTTTTGTAGGAAAACATTTTAGACAAAATCTGACAGAATTTGTGTATTGCATAACATATAAAACATTTTTAAAAAGCTGATATCAAAATATTAGCAACACAATCAATCAATCAATCCATGCAGTGTAATTTCGGTCCGTGTACCCGCGGTTGTAGCAGTGGATTTGTGTCAGAAACTTAATATAATTTTGTTTTTGGGTGATTTTAATTTGGGGAATATTTGTATAAATCCAGTTCAGCAGTTCTAAGTAGATTTTCCAAGCTAGCCACGACTTGCTCATCCTCCAAGACAATGCAGAAGTCCTCATGGTTGGTCATCCCTCTGGCAGACAGCAATTTTCTGTGCATCCGCAGTCTCACACTGTAAAATAAAAGTTACATTTATTATTATGAAATTACCTAACTGTAAATTTCATGTGTTTAGCTTTTATGCAAAGACATTAGGGAATAAACCAATTCTATTTATCTCTGTAATTCTCCAAAATGTTTGAATAGACTGTGCTGACTGACACTAACATAAACTTAAGTATTTTGGCTAATAATGGACAGGGTGTTTTCAAAATGTATAAATGTAGAAACGTTTATAAAAACAAACCATGTTTATACAAGCACATTCAACAATATAGTGATTGAGCTATAATTATGTTATTGTAAAAAATGCAAAAATAAAAAAATTGCAGTTTTCTGAAAACCATAAATATCTGAAACCGTTTAAGACACTTACATTGTACTCCTAGATGATCTCTTCTTAGACCAGCAACAGAGGACAATGTCTCGTCTCTGATTTGATTTGATGTGAGGTGTAATGCAATAAAAGTGATATTGTGATATTGTAAAAAGTAAGTGAAAAGTAATATTGTAATATTGCCTAATGATGATGATAATAATGATAATAATAATAATACACATATAACATTATAAGAGTAAACTGCTCCTCTTTTGTGGGAAAATATTGAGAACATTCATTCATTCATTTTACTTCGGCTTACTGCCTTTATTCATCAGGGGTCGCCACAGCGGAATGAACCGCCAACTTATCCAGCATATGTTTTATACAGCTGCTGCCCTTCCAGCTGCAACCCAGTACTAGGAAACATCCATACACACTCATTCACACACACTATGGACAATTTAGCATATTCAATTCACCTATAGCGCATGTCTTTGGACTGTGGGGGAAACCCCACACAGAAATGCCAACTGAACCAGCCGAGGCTCGAACCAGCGACCTTCTTGCTGTGAGGCAACAGTGCTAACCACTGAACCACGTGTCGCCCTAGAACATTTTCTTCATTAATCAAAAAAATTATATTTTTATATAGTATTTATATACAGTATTATATATAAAGACATTCATTACATTAATTAATGTAGGCTTTTTTTGTCTAGAAGCCTCATTGTGTTCTCAGAAGGCAGTATGCTTTTAGAACTGTTACAGTCATGAAGAATAATTTATAGTTTGTACAATATTATTTATTATATATTTTATTGCTATTATTTTAAGAACCCCAAAACATGAAATTGAGTTTTTAAAACCAGAAACACAATGCACCATGTATAAATTTGATATATGGCAATATATGTATATGCACATTACATATGACAGAAGTTCATACAATATTTTGATTTCACACATATAAAATATAAAAAAGCAAATGTGGTATATGCACACGGTCCTTTCATTTTCAGTCAACTAGACCAAGCACTTCCGGTGAACTGTTACACGCACATAATTGCCACCTTTAAGATCTGATTTCTTTAAAAATCAGGGATCTTCACTGCCTGATTGATATACGATACAAAGTGGGTCTCAGATTGGACAAGAAGCACTGCATTAAATGACATCTTTTCACACCATGTCTTTAAAATAAGGACATTTATTTCACCCCAGTATTTTCAATGGAGTTTCTGCGCTAGCCTGCTGCTAATGACGGTGCTAGCATCTAAGTTAAACAGTTTTTCATCTCGTTTTACACTTGAACAACTAAATGAGTGGGTACAATAGTCCAACACCAGCTACACACCCTCTGGATCAGCCTCTCGCTAATGGTGAGCTGGATTGACAGATTAAAGTGGATCAGTACTCTGGTGTCTTGGAGATTCACTTTTGGGGTATATAAACACATAAAATATATTATATTAAACAAAATCACTGAATTAATAATCGATTGATTATGACCAAAAACCGTCACCTTTAAGTTCACACTTTGAGATTGAAGCGAGACTGTGTATAATTCTGTCATTTGCTTCACTTGTACATCTAAAGAATTATTAGTAAACTTTGCTTGTTTTAATTCTCTGACCAGAGCGTTTCTTTTTGTTTTGCAGAATCGAGGTTAATGTACATTTTTATTATTATCAATACCATTGTTCTTAATACCACAGTTAAACTGAAGTTAAGTGGAATAATATGGGCTGATTACATCACCTAAAGATTGATTCAGAACCTCCCAAAGTATAATGTGCCGTTCAAAATTGATTGCCATATTCAGAAAATGAATTCAGGACTGCTGTACTCAAATATAAGGAATGAGATATTATGGAATGTAGTGGCCAGAAAGTAGCTTGCTAAATTATTTCAGACCTCTGATGACACAGAGCACAATTCCAGTTTAACACTTGTAAGTGTTGCGTAATGGGGACAGGATGTACTTTATAAACCAAACAGAAATAAAGTGTTAAACAACAGGGCATGTAATAAACACACCCTCATAGAAACTAAACATGTAGTCATTCTGAAAGTGCTGGCCCAAATTACATCCATTTTGACTCAGTGAAGCTCAAATACACAAAATGCGATTAAAACACACATATACACAACAGCAACACTCTGAAATACAATTTTCTCATTAAACACACCCAAGGTCTGGCGGGCTGCATGACATGCATGCTTGTTTTCTTTGCAGCTGCTCCTTTTTACAGCTGTTTTCAACACACCAGTAAATCACCACCAGATGTGATGGAGAGAGAGGGAGAGGATGAGGAGCAGATGTGTGTGACAGACAAAATGGAGAGGAAGATAAAGACAGGAGGATGACAGAGGAGGAAGGAAGTTAAGTTACAAGATATAAATGCTCTGTTGTTCGTTTAAAAGAGAATGAAGGTGAAAACATGGACTGTGAAGAATAATACATTAAATTACACAAACTTCAAGATGTTTGAGTCAGACCTAGACAATAATTCATCCTTTTAAATGTCATAAAGCTTTAATGGGAATGAAACTGCACCTGATTATAACGTCTTTGTCCAGAATGCAGCATTTAGAAACGTTACGAAAACTGGCCAGTATTTCATTTATTGCACATATCATCTTGTGGACTTTTAGAGGTAATATGCTCTTAAAATAGATACAACACAACCTGTGCTATTTCTTAACACACCTGTGTGTCTAGTTAAGGACAACATATCTGGGGGATATATTTAAATGAGCATTTTTGCTAATTAATGATCTAAATTATTATACATTTTTAAAGGGGTGTTCATAAGATTATAATGACACCTTTATAATCATGATATGACATGCCACGAGTATGAATAAGATTTTATGCATGCTTATGACAACTGTCATTAAGTGGAGAGGAGTCTGGATGCAGACATGGTGCAGTTGCAAGGTGAGCTGCGTGCAATGCTTTTTAATGCGCACACCTAACCCCCACCCCTAATCCTACCCCTCACTAGCTCCATTGAGTACATTGTGTCTGACACCGCAAGTCTGAGATATGCAGTCTTAGCTTGGAAACCCAAGTCTGCATCCAGATACGTATTGGTCATTTGCTCAGTTAGGTCATTTTAAATGCAAACGGGACTGTCTGAAATGTCTTTATGACAACTTAACATAAACAAATGCATCACAACCTGTAGTTGTCTAATATAAAATCTTGACGTCAATACAGTGGTACAAATTGAATTTGTCATTCAAATGTCATTAAATGTCATTAAACATTAATGACGCTGTTATAAAGTTATCTGACAGAGTATGGACACTGTATGGACATTTTAAATGACAAATTGGGTTTGTTTAATTGAAAACAGCAATCAGAAAATTATTCATGGCAAAATTATAAGGACCTCATGGCAATCATGTTTATGACAGATTTATGACAAGTTATGCTGTCTTTATAATGTCAAGTCGTCATGACAGATTGCGATGTATTTATTTCACATTGTCATAACCAAGACATCTTAAATAATCATATTTGCCTTTCAAATGACATAACTGAGTGATTGACACTTAATAAGCATGCATAGAATTTCATTAATGTTCATGACATGTCGCTTATAATATTCTTGTTTGAAATTTTTACATTAATATTAGCTTTTTACCCAGCAAATACAAAGAACATGACAATATCTTTTAAGTGGTACTGCACAAAATAATATATGCAAATAAAACAAATTTTAAAACCAACCACATGCTTTAAAAAGGAATAGAAATGATTTGAACTTTTGCATATGATCAAAAAACGTTTTGACATATGTCATTACCCCCCCCCCCATCCCCCTGTCCCAGATGCCCATTTGTGCAGCTTTCCCACACAAATATATTCCCACATGATCAATTTTCTCTGGAAAACATGTGTTCGTTATTTAAAAACATGTATTTTTAGTATGTATGTTTTGTGAATGCAATCAAGAGAACTTTTGTGTACAGAAATGGAATGACATTTAGGGTTTTCTATTGGTATAATATGAGCCCATCATGTGCAGCGTGTCAGCAGCTTAGCAGGGAAAAGAACTGGATATGCTGTGTTTGTCTTCTTTTTTTAGTGTGCGTGTGTGTCCAGGTTTTAGAGGGTATAGTAAAAAAAAGGACATGTTTGATTGCAACGCAATCCTTTATACTGCAGTTTTACGCATTGCAGTTCTGAGGGAGATTTACCAGTCCTTTATTTATATAACTTTGTATGGGGAATTTTAGAGCTTCGGTCGAGAACTCCAGCACTCCTGATTCCTGTACATCTGTCGGAGGGCTCTGTAACTAAATACTGTTACTCCGTCGGATGTTTTTAAATGTAGGCTACCTCACACTGGTAAAAGGCTTGTCCCACATCCGGTGATCAGCACAGTCATGCATGACATGCAGAAAATATCTCTCTTTTTCCAAACACTTGTTTCAAAGTAGGCAAAAAAATGAGCTGAAAGAATACAAAGTAGATTTTTGTCATTACATATCATTACATTTGATACCTCAGAAGTCATCGTCTATGTCCGGTGTTTCAGAACACTCTTCCTCTGCAGACGATCCTATTCCCGGCAACAGATGATCTGTTAATATCCTGTTAACTCTTTTGTCAGACGTACATGTAAATGTTACCACGTTTCCTCAAATTCAGGCATAGTTATGTCCTAGAGGTTTATAACAACATGTATACTATTAACTAGCATGGTAATTCCTGACCTTCTTTTTGCTTTGTAAATGTCAAACTGAATTCGGTTACGCTTTATTTTAAGCTGCCTTTGGTAAAGTGTAACTGTTCATTTAACTACTGAGTAATATTCATTTCTGAATACTCATGTATATATGTATTTGTAAGTATTTTTAATATGTCAGGATGAAGATTAAGTCTACAGTTGAATGTAATTATCCATAATTAATTGTAATTTCTACAGTAATACAGTAATATAGTACATATAGTAATATATTACAATATAATTTTTAGTAACAAAATCACTACAACAGGTGCACATACTTTTTGTCCAAAATTCTGTCCAAAATCTTATCTTTTAAAATGAGGTTTTTATTTTAAAATGGTACTTTCATCCCGACTCTACCCTACATATACAAAAGTTAAAGCAGGAGTTATGAACTTTCCTGTATCTGTAACAGGTCATTTAATGCATAACTTTACTGATAGAACACTGGCCATGACCTAAAATGATGATAGTATTAAGACATATAATATAAATACATTATAAATATATTTATAGTCAAACAAAGCACTGAAAAAAAAAGTAATAAGCAAATAATAATAATTCTAAAATTTTCATTCCTGTCAATAAGTTAATTAAAGTAGTTTATGTCACTCAAATATAAAGAAAAGTTTGTTGTACTTAATAGATAAAAGGTTTGGTGAACTCAAAATCTGACT
>CAIGQW010054193.1:1781800-1804934 GCA_903798125.1 Danio choprae
ATATATATATATATATATATATATATATATATATATATATATATATAGTATGGAAAATGCAAATAAAAAAGAAAGTAGTGATTTCTAAACTTACTTTGACTTGTATTTCATTGCAGACAGTACAACAAACATTATTTAATGTGTTCCTCATGATTTTTAATGTTTCTTTTTTTTTTCCAAAATGCATAACAAGTGCATAGCATAACTAAAAGATTCAAGGAATCTGGAAGAATTTTAGTGCGTAAAGGACAGAGCGCAAGCCTAAGCTGAACTACCGTGATCTCTGATCCCTCAGGCGGCACTGCATCAAAAATCGTCATTCATCTATAAGCGATATCACCACATGGGCTCAGGACTACTTTGGCAAACCTTTGTCAAGTAACATAAACAAATGCCAGTTAAAACTGTACTGTGCTAAAAAGAAGCCCTATGATATCAGTGTCTAGAAGTGCCGTCGACTTCTCTGGGCTCGGAGGCATCTGGGATGGACCATCAGACAGTGGAAACAATATGCCGCCGTTTTTTCCAGGGACGCTCATGCATATTTCAACAAGACGATGCAAAAAAAAAAAAACATTCTGCACACATAACAAACTCCTGACTGCGGAGGAAGAGGATACAGGTACTTGACTGTCCTGCCTGCTGTCCTGACCTGTCTCTAATAGAGAATGTGTGGCGCAATTTAAAATGCAAAATGCGTCAACGAAGACCCCATACTGTTGTCCACTTTAAGACTTGTTTGCAGGAAGGATGGGACTAAATTACACCTGAAACACTCAATCACTTGGTGTCTTTAGTCCCTAAACATATTTTAAGGTTTGTAAAAGGGAATGGCAACATTACAAAGTGCTAAATGCTTTACTCTTCCAACTTTTTGAAAATGTGTTGCAAGAACCAAAATTTGAATTGTGTTTATTTAAAAAAAAAAAAAAAAACACATTAAAAAAATGTTTGTTGTATTGTCTGCAATGAAATAGAAGTCAATGTAAATTTTGAAATCACTACTTCCTTATTTTATTTGCAATTTTGTCCCAAGTTTTCTGATTTGGGGTTGTACATAATGGCAATCTGCCCTGATAACATACAGTAGATCCTTTTTTCATCCAGCATTTTTGTATTGTGTCGTTTTTTGTATATTTTATGCTGGACTGCTTCGCCATTGTGGGTCTGTTTTTTTTCTAAATGGATTGGTCAATACTAACGCTTTGTACTGAGCTTCATATATGGAAAAAAAGTATTTCACTTTATATTTTGTGAATGTTTACAAAATTCTTTTCTTAGAGTGGCTACATTTACATGGAGATCAGTAATCAAATTATTTACCTTAATCTGAATAAGACAATAATATGATTAAGGTGTATCCCCTTTTACATGTTATAGCACCTAATTCGATTAGCATCATTGCATCATCACGCTATCCACATTTCCTCCAGAGTTTCATGTAAATTTGGATGTTTCATTTTTAATTTGTCGGCTTTAACTGCAGTTTGACACTTTCACTTTCATTCAGGAACATTTCATGCATGCCCCCCATGACAAACAAGATATTTGATGCGAGTATGAACTGGAGGAAGAGTGTTGTTTAAATGGAATTTGATATGGGGAAAAAAACCCTCAGCATTTCGCAATGGTGTCTGTTGTCCTTCACTGACTTGGTAGGTGCAGAGAATAGTGTCAAACAGCCATGTGTGTATAGAGTATCCTGTCGCAAAATGCGACAAAAATCCTACACGACGGTAATAGTTTGATTAAGGTGTTTACATGACTGTACTGCCCTTCAATAATGCGACTAAAAGCGGCATACTCCACACGTCTTAATTTGATTTCTGTTTAGTTTGATTATGACCTTAATCAGATTAAATTCATCAAAAAAAATTGCTGTTTACATGGTAGACTCTTAATCAGAGTATTTTTTTAATTGTATTAAAATCGGATTATTGGTGTCCATGTAAATGTAATCACTATATAATCAAGTGACCGACTTTTTTATGACTTCTATTAAATTAAAAAAAATTAAATGTCCAAAATACTAATACAAATTAAAATAGTCATTTAGACAATTCTTGTGAGAGATTTTAAAGATTTTCAAATTCTAACCATTGTTTTCTAGTGTATGCACACCAGCAAATAGATACAATGTAAAGATGTGGCAAGATGCAGTGGTGCTTCTCGTCCGGTGTGCGACAGGCTGGAGAAAGTTGTTTCCCAGATTTTTATGAAACTGTTCTTATCCCGCAGCTGCCATTGTTGTTCGGTTTAGGGTGTACATGCGAGCAGCGTGACACATTTAAAACCCTGCTTACTGCAGCGTGGGGGTGTTCAGTATACCGCCACGCCACTTAGCTTTTTTAAACTTTTTTTGCCCTCAAACAAAGAACAAAAATGTATCTGAAGTATACTGGGACCTTAGTGTAATGTTTATTTGCAAAGTCCATCACTTCAGAACAGAGCAGTAACATAGTCGATTAGCTGAATCAATTTTACTCCACAACAGCTACATAAATGCATTCACTAACTGAAACATTTTGGTGCAGTTTAGAAACTGTAACGTCTTCCTCTCTATTATTGTCTGACTGCCGTTTAAGTAAGGCTTTAATCCTCTCCTGGTAATTTTGGCTGCATGATATTCTCTTATTTTGTTGTTTTCGAATAGTGTGTTGCAGAATAGTGTGCAAAGGCTCCACTCTTTTCTTGCAACAGCTCATTTGCATTTAAAGGGACAAAAAAATTTTTCCCCTCACACCCAAATAGGGGCAAAATGATAAGCTATAATTAGTGATCTTTGAAGTAGTTTGAGATGAAACTTCAAAAATAGATTTATTTTACATCTGGTGAAAAGGGATTCCATTTCTCCGTTAATGCTACATTTTCCTTCAAGGTCTTATGAAAATGTTTAAAAGAAAATGCTTCTGTATTTACTAGAAAGAGGCATCTATACTTGCTAGAATGTTAATATTTGTGTTTATGTGGGTGTGTTTATGTATGTTGATAAATGGCATTGAACATATACATGGTCTTTTAGTAAACACCCACTCTGTTGTACAATCTCTCTGATGTTTTTACGACTGTCATGTTGAACACAGCTGATATTAATTACATATATTCTGTATATTTTTCCATGAACTTTGGGTTCAGTATTATCATGGGCGTGTGCTTGTCGTTTTTGTTATTTTGTATCCCACAGATATAAACATGGACCCTCTAAAAAGCTTTTGTCAAGAAACTGGATTAGGTTGAATTTTCTTTTGCCCCACCTTCAGTTTGACACTAATGGCCACTTTATATTTTCCGTATGTTTGTGTTTAGAACAGCAAATTATTGTTGCTAACGTGTAATTTAGTGGGAGAGTTTGTTGGTGTGTTTGTCAGTATCTTTGTTAGCAGATAGGTTATCTGGTGTTGATGTGTTGGGTAATGTGTTATGAGGGATGTTTGTTAGTTCTTAGCAAATTGATGAAATGTGCTACAGTTGACAATGAATTGAATTTGAGTTTACAATGTTCGGAGTGAAACTGTTATTCTGGCAGCTCTTATATTTTATACACTATCATTTGAAAGACAAGCAATGACATTTTCTTTTGCAAGAAATTATTATTTACGTTAAAAAAAATTCACCAGCCATGTCCGTGTTACAGTGCATGTTAGGTAGGGTTTTACTGATGACCATAATCATGGGCACCAACCACCAATTACATGTCTGAGCAATTCTGCTTAATTGAACTTTGAGGTTATGATATATTTGTCACAGTTTTTCAGCTTGAAGTTTTACCTTATTTTCTCAGGTTAGGTGTGAAGTGTTGGCTCATTAAAATGAATTAGATTACATTCAGTGGTGTTCACTCATTTTATGAAAGGCAAGTCTGTGGTTGCCCAGCCATATATTAAAAAGAAATTACAAGAATTTGGTGAAATCAAATCAATACTCTTTACACTTTATGTATAAACATGTCTTTTGTTGACCACACTTGCCTGTAGGTGTTGAAGCTTATCTGAACTGAATAACCCTGCGGCTGAGGCATTTGTGACTAATGCTGGCTGGTGTGAAAGCGATTTGTGAGGAGGTGGCTGACTGTGAAAGCACTGGTGTTTTATTAATGAGCCCCTCTTTCTTAGTTGTACTGTGCATATATACATATGAATATGCATTATATTTGATATATAATAAAACAATGTAAAAAATTGTATAAATACCTATAAATACATCATCGGGCAATGTTTATGTCATGTGTCTTTCTGCCAGGGAGAGCCAGTTCTCAGTCTGTATGTGTCTGAGCTTGCTGGCCTTTGAGCCAGGGTATCTGAGGAATGTGAACATTTCTTTGCTTCTTCGCCACTGTACCAATGGTACTGTACCACTGCGCACATGTACATTTATATCATTATGAAGACTTTTTGTGAGCAAGATGGTTTTTATAATTAGTTAATATTTTTTTCTTTTCTCTTAACTCCAACCCAACATTACCCTTACAAAAAATTCTTTGTGCAGAATTCTTTGTGCATTTTTACATTTTAAAACAACAGCAAGGCCTGACAATATGGCCCTGCACTGTCAGAAAATGTAAAGTTTTTACTATCTTTTGACCTGTTTATGCCTGGCATTAAGATGCGCTTTTGTCATTCCAGTCACGAGAGGACAACTCTAAATAAATGGGATCTGAAACAAAAACCTGCTGCTCTCTGTATCATTATAATCTCCTTTTGCGCTGATATGCAAATTGTAAAATTGCTTTGCATTATTAGATCAAAAGATCTAAAAGGCCAACATACACCCTCCACAGACCCTCCCCTCAAAGATATCAGGGTTTCTACATGTAACTTAAAATTGTATGTCTTTTTAATGCCTTTTGAAATATTTGACATGCCATACATGACCCATGATGACTAAAATTTCCATCTCCCAAATTCTAAATTGTAACCACCGAGTTTCACGTAGATGGAACAATGAAACTATTATATTATTAGCTCAGGAGCTTAAAATGTATTTGATGATATTTAAAAATTTTAAATGCTATAAGTCTGGAAAGAAAAAGTCAAACTTTGAACTCCCTGAAGGTAAAGGGTAATGTAATTTAAAATTCAAATGCAACAGAAATTACAGTTTAGTATCAGACAACTCCAAATTTTAAAATGTAGCTGGTTTTGTCCTTTCAACAAGACAAAGATTTGACTATTTTAGAATCAGGAAACGGGGCGGCACCGTGGCTCAGTGGTTAGCACTGTTGCCTCACAGAAAAAAGGTCACTGGTTTAATTTCCATTGTACCAAACTTAAATACCTTTTTATAAACACTACAGAATCCTCCATTCTGACCATTGACAGGCTGCAACCATGTCCTCAATTTTTAGTCTTTCAGCCACATTGTTTTGTAATTTGCAGTTCTCCTTTTTTCTGCTTCAGTTTTACTTTATTCCTCTATGTTTGACATTACCGAAAAAAGCCAACGTCACAGAAATTTTGTTTTAATGACACTTTGTGATAGTGAATCAAAATAATTTATCATTAAGGCTACATTCAAACTGTATTTGTAATATTGTTTTTTTTTCTTTAAAACTAACATAAAAATGTAATACCTGTAAGAATGAAATGTAATGCTTTTTAATGGTATTCAAGGTCTTATGTTTCACTAAATCAGTTTAATGAATTTTAATGCTGTTCAATGCCCATGCAGAAACATTGGAAAACAGGAAAGTGACTGAAAGTGAGACAATAAGACCAGCAGTGCGTAAGGTAAAACATAGCCTAGTTGTGACGTAAAAGGACACTAAGTTACAATTTACACACTACTAAATATTTTTGTGTTGCACCACTGAACTTAGTTTAAACATAATGCTACGTTCCAACTAAATAGATACGGCAGAAAAGAGATGACGTGAGATTAGTTTACATTGAGGATCTTGCGATGATAATAAAGAATTATCTTCCTCTACTCACAGCTTAATTTTCCTACAAAATCTCACTTTTTTCTTTTTGTGAAAGAAGACATTTTCTTTCAAGGAGTGTTTTCTATTAATTGTATCCATCAATTAAAAAGAATTTTTTCATGATTGAGTTTTCTTTTCTCTTCTCTTCATGTGTATTTCGCGTACATCGGCTCGCAATGCAGGTATGTGTGTCATCTCTTATATATATTTATATATATATATATAAAAATATATACACATTCATTCATTGATTCATTTTCTGTTCGGCTTTGTCCCTTTATTAATCTGGGGTCGCAACAGCAGAATGAACCGCCAACTTATCCAGCATATGTTTTATGCAGCGAATGCCATTCAAGCTGCAACCCATCACTGGGAAACATCCATACAAACCCATTCACACTCATACAATACGGACAATTTAGCTTACCCAATTCACCTATACTGCATGTGTTTGGACTTGTGGGGGAAACCGGAGCACCCGGAGGAAACCCACGCAAACACAGGGAGAACATGCAAACTCTACACAGAAACGCCAACTGACCCAGCCGGGGCTCGAACCAGCGACCTTCTTGCTGTGAGGTGATTGTGCTACCGACTGCGCCATCGTGCTGCCCCATATATATATAAATATATAAATGCTGAATTTTAAAGCAGTTTAATTACTTAAATGCTTTTTATTGGATATTACATCATGTCATTCAATATCACTACACATTACTTTACGGAAAGCTTACGACCTACTAACTCATGTGGTGCAACCAAAGTAAGAACAAATTTAGTTAAAAACTAGCTAGTTACTAAGCCTCTAGTGTGGACTTTACGTTTCAGTTCAAGCAAGAACTTACTAACAGCCTGTGCAACCATACCCAGGTAAAAACAGAAATATTTCTCGTTTTTTGTCTGCTTGGAATCCAGTTGACCAAAATGCATTTTAATACCAGTTGTAAACAAGGTCTCTGTGGTGACATTTGGTCTTCATAATGTACTGTAGGTTAAACAAGGTACACACCCCTAATGGTGGAGTTCCTGCTGTCCAGTCACTGGTTCATTATAGGAAAATGTCTTTTTTGGCACGCAAAACACATGTGAATGTTTTAAACAGTCTCATTTTTTCCCTTTCCACTATCTGTCATTTACCTCTGTTTTCTTTTTCCTTTCTTCCAAACCTCAGAAACCACTGTACCTAGTTGTTTCCTTTGTTTGGTAAAATACTTTATGGCCAGGCTAGTTTACTCGATGTCTGTTTTAAAAGAACGTATTAGTACGAAATGAGTCTCTGTGTGGGTTAATATGTCTGTATGTGGTTTCAGAAAGTCAGAGCACATACGTTTCTTAATACCTCATCTTGCGAAAGATACATATTTGGGGTTGAAGACTTTTTTTTAAACACGAGATGAGATAAACAGTAACAAACAGAGGTAAAAAGCTCACTGATAACTACATTGTGCTAACAGTTTTAGGTTTGTTTTGTTACGTGCTTGTCTATTTTGTCAATGTAAGTCCTAAGGCTTCTGTCTTATGAAATGTAGTGTTAATGTTAGTGTTAACTAAAAATATACAAATATATATATATTCCAAATATAAATATTGAAACATAAAGGAAAGCCCACACCACAACTGCAGGGAAAACAATGTCATGGGAATCACTATCATAATGATTTTTCCCCTAATTGGTTAATGGCGAAAACATGGAGTCATTAGGAATTCATTCTGCTTTAAAAAGTTCAGGTACGGTGGTCTAGAGAGCTCAAACGTGCTGCAAGTTAAGAAAACACATGCAAATAAAAAAACACTAACAAATTGAGAAAACAACTAAATCAGTTTGACAACTCACACACACTCATAATTTCTCACAACACATGCAAATATAGAAACGCAGTCAAAAAGTACAGACCACAACAGACATTTTCAGTGGACCCCCCAAAAAGATGAACCGACTGCTTCCTTTTTAAAGGAAGCTTTTTCAGAGGAAGTTTAAGCATCAGTTTTTGTGGTCCACAGACACATTTCCATTGCAGTCTGTGCTATTTGGTGTGCATTTCTGTTTATATGTTTTGTGAGAATTTGCATGTATTGTAAAATTGATGAAGATGTTTGATAACACTTTACTTGAAGGGGTGTTCATAGGACTGTCACATTGTGAATATGATTTTTTGAGTGAGCATGAGCAATGAGGGGCCTTCTGTAATTTACATAGCCCCTACCACCATGTGTACTGTGTCTTTGTCATGACAACTTGAGATTACCAAGACAGCATAACTTGTCTTAAATCTGTCATAAGCCTGATTATCATGAGGTCATTATAATTGTCATAAATATTTTTTTTTGACTTGCCATGTTTTTTTTTATGTAATTATTTTCATGAGCCTTAACTTGGCTTTTGACTGAGACTCACTTATACCCACAATATATTATCAGCCCAATAGTTTACCAGTATGATGAACAGAACATAAATAAAAAAAATACATTTTTAATTGAATTTCAAGGATGTTTTAGGAACATAATCAGCTTTTTTTCCATGTGTGTCTCAGATTAAAGCATTTCACCTGATGTGAACCTTGCTGTAGTGTAGCTGATTTATCCCACTGCTTTGGCAGCTTTATAGGTTCAGCTGCCTGCTTTTTATACTGAGGTGTGAGAAAGCTGGTATGAAGCTTTCAGCATCTTACTGTAAATACATGGTGATTTTCAGGCAAGCAGTGGATTAGACGAGCACAGCAGACACACCCCCGACAAACCCACAGAAAATCATCACACGCTCTGTCCTATTATGCACACCCCACCCATTAACACACACACACACACACACACACACACACACACACACACACACACACACACACACACACACACACACACACCAGGTCTGCTGAATCCATTATCATTCGCTTTGGCTCAGACAAAGAGTAAGAAATGTATTTGACATTATTCAGAAATCATGAGCACACAATAAGTATTACAATTTATAGAGGTTTTGTCAGAGTTACGGCCCTTCTGAGATTAAATTAAATAATACATAAGAAAAAAAGAGGCAGATTCAGGCTGTCAGAACAAATTTTAAGGTATAAGAGAGCAAGATATACTAAAAAAGCACTGGGAACTGAACGCTGCAGGGAAAAGTCGCATGTATGTGTGTGAGGTAGTGGCGTAGTGAAGTCTAAAGCTGTATTTTCGAAACCTCTGTCTGTCTGGAATACTGCAATTAACTCAGCAAGCACAGACACACTGATACATTCCCACACACACACACACATACATGCAAATCTAAGTCAACTTATGAAATCATAAGCAAGAATCATTTTTTTAGGTGTAAAAGACTAACAATGTCTCAGTAAAAGCCAGTTGATTGGTAATTTCCCATACTGTACACAAGACATTTCATGTAATTTTACGCTGAAATTCTTGATAGACTTTTTGGAATTAATAAAGAACGAATGATCTTATACTTTACTTTGAAGAGAAGTGCTATAATGATGGTTTTATCATTTTGTTTTCCAGTGAACGCTCTTAAAAATAAAGTTTTCAAATGGAGCTTTTTGCATCAATGCCAAGGATACAAAGGCTCATTTCTGATTTACTTTGTGAACATTTCTTAAAAAAAACACTTTTTTTTAGTGTAAGGAATATGTATATAATATAATAAAGCATTTGTGCAATGGAATGATTTTGGGAATGTTAAGGGTTCTTCATGGGCCCTAAATACTAATAACGAACCTTTATTTTGGGCATTAAATGTGCACACAAAGAACCAGACAAAATAACACTTTTCATTCGATATGTGTCTTCTATGATTATAAGTCCATTAGAAAAACAAAAATAAACGAAGGAAAGAAAAAATAAAACAAATAAATGAAGTTTGTAACCTTATTTCCTCCTCTAATGGTTTTGGTTTTATATAGAAAGTTTTACTTGTTTGTTTACGTCTGTCTCATAAAGTCTCAGAGTCATCCTATTTTTGTGTGAAGTCAGAATGGCTTTGTGTGAGAGTGTGTGTGAGTGTGTGTGGGTGGTAGTCATGCGCATGCAGACAGACTCCGGCCAGCTGTAATTGTTTCCGTGTGTTGTTCTCATCAAGCTACAGGAGAAGCGAGCTGCAGTTCGCCACTGCCAGCCTCATCACATGCCTTTGTGCTCCTCTGAAGCTCCACTGGTTAAGTAGAATCAAGAATCTGACAGTATATTTGTATTATTTGCAGTCTCCTGACATACTTTTTGGCTCAATCATGACTTGTGTTTCATGCTTAAACAGAAAAGGTAGATGTGCCAAACACCAGTCCAAAGATTTACTAAGCAGGCAAACAATTCCAGGAGATTTTGTGAATTTTGTAGATCCAAAAAAATGTATAGGAAAAAATGTAAAAAATATGTGGAAATTTGTAAAGTGCTATTTTTTTAAGAAGCCATGAACCATTCTTGCAACAACACTGCAACACTCATTAAATTACATTTAGCCGAAGCTTTTGTCCAAAGCTACTTCACTTCAGGACACAATGTTTGACACATGGTCCTCCAGAATGGTTCGGTAGTACTTGGCAATGACACGCCCAACTAGTATTGGGCCTAGGAATGCCATGATGTTGCAGTCCAAACCACCACTGATCCACCACCATGCTTCACTCTGGGCATGCAACAGTCTGGGTGATACACTTCTTTGGGGCTTGTCCACACTGTAACTCTCCCGAAGGTGGGAAAGACAGTGAAGGTGGACTCATCAGAGAACATTACATGTTTCACATTGTCCACAGCCCAAGATTATCGCTGCTGAGACCATTGAAAATGTCATTTGACATTGGCACGAGTGACCAAAGGTTTGACTATAGCAACCCAGCTATGTATATTGACACCATGAAGCTCTCGACAAACAGTTTTGGTGGAAACAGGAGAGTTGAGGTGCACAATTAATTCTGCAGTCAGTTGGGCAGCTGTGGTTTTATGTTTTTTGTATACAATCTGGGTTAGCACCCGGACATCCCTTTCAGACAGCTTTCCATGTGTGTCTGAATGTGGTTTAATCTTCTTGGTGGTATGCTGACATTACCCTGGATACCGTGGCTCTTGATGCATCAGAAAGACGTGCTGTCTTGGTCACAGATGCACCAGCTAGCACATCTGCACCAACAATTTTCAACTCTGATATGTTACCTGTAATGTTGTCTTCATTGCAATGTTTTAAGCAAAACTGTGCTATTATTCTGCTGATTAAACTTTCACACTCAGCTCTTACTTGTGGAATGTGCAATCAATGAAGATTGGTCACCAGGCTGGTCAAATTTAGCCATAAACCCTCCAACACTAAATTGGCTAGCGTGTCAATTTCACAGTACATAGGGTTTCACTTTTTTTACATTGTAATTTTCCTCAACTTTAAAATCCATCACTTTAGGAACTCTAGATTTTGTTTATCAAATACCATACTTTGTCAAAATTGTCAGTCATTGTCACAGAAAAAATAACAGACAGTGGATTTTCCCCTCTGAAACCACCATGAGCTGGTATTGAATAATGATGTTGCTTGTGCCAGTGTTCCAGAATAATCTGGTTAAGCCTTGCTTGATGCTTCAACCCACATAAGTGGATCTATCCAAACCACAGTCTGACACATCAAGATAGAAAGCACATAGTCTGAATCCATGTTTAAATGAGGTCTTACACTTTTATGACTGTGCAAAATAAAAGTAAAATGCAGTTTGCAAAAGCTTTTGCACTCTTTAAGATTTGTTCTTGTTTATTTTTACAACAAAAATAAAAGCATTTTCCACTGTTTTACTCTCAGTGGATGATGTGATTGTCACCAGGTTTTAACTATAGTGTTCATGTGTGTCATATGTATGTTTGATAATTAAAATTAAACTATGCAATATGTAAATAAGGAGTATTTAATAGTGTGCTATCTAATTATCATCATTAACTATGGTCACCAGACCTCAAGAGTTTAATCAGATTATTTATCAGGTTTTTGTTCCTAAAACTTCTTTTATATGGCTAATTTCTTACACGTCATCCTAATCCTGTGTTATTTCCACAATGTTATTTTAGAGCAAGTAACAGAGGCGTGAGGCCTTGAACACTGATATGCAGACTAATGCAATGATTAGAGAGAGATGAAATTACCAAATTACCTAAATCTGCCTATCTCTTAAAAGTGTTCAGTAACATATCTTCTAATTTTGAAACCGTAATATTAAGTGAAGTTTATTTATAAACTAATTTCGAGAGGATCACGTGCTTATGATTGCTTGCGGCTCATCCCGCATTATCCAATTTATGATTCACCAATCAGATGATTCCTAAGCCACTATAAATACCCTAAGTTCCATATAACAGCCATCTTCGTTTTGAAGAGTCCACCCCTACTCCTCCTCATTTCCTAGATGGGTGGCATGGTGGCCTAGTGGTTAGCACTGTTGCCTCACAGCAAGAACGTCACTGGTTCTAGTCCTTACCAAGCCAGCCGATGTTTCTGTGTGGAGTTTACACGTTCTCCCCGTGCTCACGTGGGTTTCCACCGGGTTCCCCAGTTTCCTCCCACCGTCCAAAAACATGCAACTTAAGTTAATTGACTAATCCAAATCAGCATCATAGACATGCTCCTAGTAAGTAGTTATCTCAAGAGCAATCACTATCTGTTCATTAGCTACTACAGCAGGGGAGTTCTCGAGATCTACCTGAGCTCAAACTCCCCTCTCGCCCTGCAAATGGGAGGGAGCCCCGGGCTCGAAGATCTATGAGCTCAGGGCTCTCTCCCGGGACAGCATGCCAAACAAGCTTTATAATCAATCATCAGCTAAGTGTGAACTCTTGAATTGGTTCAACAACACTGATGCTACTACCTTGCAACTCAGAAATGTCATGGAGCTTTTCAGTTACATTATGAAATGTGTTAAAGACCAAAAACATGTAAATAGTTTATCATTTTCATTCTATTGTTTAATATATTTATTTATTCAGGCTTTTCATAAAGTGTATTTCAGTCTAATGGAAGGAAAACATCCTAAATACACAGTCTCCACCTGAATTTAACTAAGCAAATAGGTTAGAGCCTCCCATTGTATAATTACTGCATGGATGATTGTTTTAGCTGGTAACATGTTAATTAACACTAACTGATGCATAGAGTAGCTTCTCATTTCTTAAACAACCATGTCAGAAGACACATCATGTAGTCGTGGAAAGGTTAATCTGTTTCAGGGTCAAATTATTGCCATGCTTGAATCAAATAAAATTGTTGGTTGGGTCTAGGTTCTGCAAAGTTATGTCACCAAAAAATGAGATCAGCAGACTATCTGAGAATGCTGAATGACCAGGTTACTCCATCAATGTATTTTTTCTTCCCTGATGGCACGGGCATATTCCAAGTTGATAATGCCAGTATTCATTGTGCTTAAGTTGTTAAATAGGGGTTCTAGGAGCATGAGATATAATTTTTTTACACATGGATTGGGCACCTCAGAGTCCAGATCTTAACCCTACTGAGAATCTTTGGGCTGTGCTGAAAAAGACTTTACAGAGATCCGACTCTTCCAATATCAATACAAGATCTTGACGAATAATTAAGGCAACTCTAAACGAGATTAATGTTGAGTGTTGAAGAAGCATATTGAAATTGAATATGTGCCATAATCACAGCTAAAGGTGGTCCAATGAAATATTAATGTGTGTGATTTTGTTTTGGATGGGCAGTGTATAAAATGTATGAATATTGTTGTGTTTGTGTGTCTGCAGTGGTGTGTCCTCTGACCTGTATGAATGGAGGAGTGTGCAGTACCCGCACACACTGTCTCTGTCCACCAGGCTTCACGGGACGCCTCTGCCAGTACCCACTTCGAACTCAAGCTACTCGTGGCAACAAGCAGCCTGTGTACACTGTGCAGGTGCCCGTCTCCTTCACATTAAGAAATCAAATACAATCTCATGCAGGAGAACAAATATTCTGAATGCATGAGGGTTTTGTTAGATCAGGATGTTGTTAGAAGAATATTCGACAGGATAAATGTATCTGTCCAGGTGGTGCCAGGTGAATCTCAGAGCCTGTCTGAGTCTGTCGTTGCAGGTGGACGACAGCAGATGACACAAACACACTCTGTGTTCACTCTACAAGGCACTGGACATCACTCTTCTGAAGGTAACTGGTGTACAGAACACTTTCACATTCACCTAACCCCAATCCTAACCAGATATTTGTTATTTTCAAAAATGACTAAATTCAGAATATTCTGTGATATTTTGGGTCAGTTTGTGAGGGTTAGTCTTTATAGGGATATGAACAGTCTAAAGCATTTGAGGAGAATGACTTGCAATAACAAAACCAATTTTTAAATGTTTATGTTGGTGAACTATAATGCACAACTTTCACATTTTTATTCAAATAAGCCATGAATTATATGTAAAAATTGCTATTAGATTTGAAAGTTAGAAAAGTATGTACCAATGTTGTATATACATTTAGAGACAGTGCCTAAATATAAAAAGTCTAAGGTGAATCCAGCTTTATGCCAGTGAAAGGATGTAATTTCGAATTAGACTACAAACAAATTACCAAAACTAAAACCAAAAGATCTTTAGAATGAGAATAAAAAATTACGTTACAAAAAAATTTGGGGTGTCACTAGACCCTCTGCCCACAAGATGAGACAAAGCACAAAAGTGGGTTTACAAGAATACATGAGATGAGATTTTTACATAGTGTTTTTAAGGAATCCTCAGTGACAAAATATGTATCTGGAAAAATAATCTGCAGGTGCACTTTGAAATATTTGACTACTCATCTCGACATCTTGGGGCAGCACGGTGGCGCAGTGGGTAGCACAATCGCCTCACAGCAAGAAGGTCGCTGGTTTGAGCCCCAGCTGTGTCAGTTGGCATTTCTGTGTGGAGTTTGCATGTTCTCCCCGTGTTTGCATGAGTTTCCTCAGGGGTGCTCCGGTTTCCCCCACAATTCCAAAGACGTGGTACAGGTGAATTGGGTAAGCTAAATTGTCCGTAGTGTATGTGTGTGAATGAGTGTGTATGGATGTTTCCCAGTGATGGGTTGTGGCTGGAAGGGCATCCGCTGCGTAAAACATATGCTGGATAAGTTGGCGGTTCATTCCGCTGTGGCGACCCCAGATTAATAAAGGGACTAAGCCGAAAAGAAAATGAATGAATGAATGAATCTCGACATCTTAATTGTCACTTCTGTCCTACATTCTGAGGATTATCATTATCAAGACAGAACAATATATAATAAGCACAGTAAAAGGTTTTACCACAAACTCAACTAACTAGCCTCTAAATAAAAGTAAACTTGCCAGTTGCATCTTTGTTTTAAGACAGCTTTTTACCTGAACAAAAAACACCTTTTAATATCTTGAGATCTCATCACACCCATACTAAACAAAAAAAATTATAATGAAAACTGAAAATATCAAATAAAAGCTAATTCAAAACATGAATAATTTACTATGTTATATAAATACCAAAGAAAGTATTTTAAGTTTTTTTACAAGTGTTTTGTTATAAAAGAAAGTTTTACTGTTTTTTCTATATCAACATGTATATGATATCAAGCCATAAATTCATGATTAAAGTCTTTCTGCTATTACTTAATTAAAAGCAGTTTTTTAAACAAGATATCTTCTTCTCATTGCTCTCTTTTTATTCACATTTCCAGTGCAGTTCAATGTTCGTGTTGTTCACACGCCAGACACTTCAGTTGTCATTCATCCTCTCGACCAATCAGAGAACAAGCCTCACAGTACCAAAACTGTGACCCGCCTCCCTCCACCAACTCATAAGCCCAAGGGAAGGTGCTTCCAGGAGACCACGCCCAAACAGGCCGTGAGTAACAGATGATGCAGAAATTAACCTCATTTGCCTGTTGGAAAAGACTCTGACTCTTTCTCTCTATCTTTTTTTAGTGTAGTAGTAACCCTCTTCCTGGTCTGACCAATCAAGAAGACTGCTGTGGCAGTGTGGGCAATTCCTGGGGCCAAAATAAATGCTACAAATGCCCTTTACTACCATGTAAGTGCAATTATTTTTTATTATGTAATATGGCTTTTGATCTGGAGTTGGATTTAAGGGTCTCTGGCATAAGATCAAAGTGTGTTACCAGCCAAAAACAACCCCAATGGTTAAAAATAACAGCTCATCACACAAATCGTACGGCTTTAGACTTTTTGTCCTTATAAATTCACCCTGTCATAGTTTGATGCATGGGAATGTGTCAGCGCAGTCTTGGAGCTACATTTCAATATGAGCTTGAAGAAAAATGCCTTTTTCCACTCCCGTTTTTCTCTTCGTAACCCATTTGATGTCTCAGCGCTCAGTCAGGCGATGATTGCGTGCTGGCGAATGGATGTGTGTTAGCGTTTGCGTTCGTGTGTGTGTGAACGTCTGCGAGTGTCTTCGTGCCTCAGCAACATCACCATATTTTCCTACGACACACCCTTTGCAGTAAAAGGAGACAAAAGTGAGGGATGGAAAAAAGGAGGAAGAAATGTTGGCTTTGGCAAAAGGCTTTCTGGAAAGTCACTCTGTCTCTGTTCTCACATGTTCTTATGCTGAAGAGAAAATATCAGCTTCAGAGAAATGTTCCCACAGCGGCCCTTTTCTCTCTCCTTCTCACACAAGCAAGAAATGGAGCACATCACACACACACACCGCAAGCTACCAGTTTCTCTCGAAATCTAAATACCCCATAGACCCTTTTTTCCATCCACTAGTATAATTTTTATATAGCTTTGTTTTACTTTGTTTTTATTGCTTTGATGTTTTATTGTTCTGTTCTGAAATAATGAATCAACCAAATAAGTCAGATGCTTTAGCAATTGAAATTCTCCTGATTTCTGTCATTCAGATACTGAAAAACACCAGGCTATAGTCGAGGACTTTGCATCCACATGCCCTCAGGGATACAAGAGACTCAACAGCACTCACTGCCAAGGTACTGTGTGCACAAACTGGATTGTGCATGAGTTTGTGTTTAACAAATTGTAGGTATGCTGGATGTCATAAATTTTACACGCTCATTTAATCATTGAATCAACACCTATAAAACGACAACTATGCCTAAATATTTTCACGTAGAGCAGAGGTATTCAATCTTTAACATGCGATGGAACCCCAATAATGAGCTTTGCCATGCCAGTTACTATCACCATATTCTGTAAAAAATGAAAGGAATAAATGTGGTTTGTTTTAAAGATCCAATTTATACTATGTAAATGTTTGAGTGTGTTTTTATAAATTGAAATGAATGTTTAAAATTAAAAAAATGTGATTCAGAAGAATATTTAGTTTTTACTATGCGTTTTTATTGTGTTCATAATTATTAAAATATATTTAATACAATCAGTTATTTTAGGTATTTAGGTAGCACTTTAAAATAATGGTCCATTCGTTAATATTAGTTAATGTATTTACTAACATTAACAAACAATCAATAATACATTTATTATAGTATGTATGCATCTTTGTTAACATTAATTAATGTTATTTAAGTTAATTAATAACATTAGTTCATGTTAAATCACAGTGCATTAACTAATGTTAACGAGCACAACTCTAGATTTTAATAATGCATTAGTTAATGTTGAACTATAATTAATAAATGCTTTACAAGATTATAAGATATTCATACTTAGTTAATATTAGTAAATACATTAACTAATGGACCATTATTCTAAAGTGTTACCAATACTTAAAGCTAGATCAACTCCCATTTTCCCTCAGTGAAATGTACACCAGAAGACAGAAGCTCTTAAGTTACTGTGGCGAAAAGGATTATATCCAAGAAATGCAAAACAGTCCAGGCATTCATTCCAGAACTGTAGAGAAATACAGAAGTCAAGGACTTTCTGCCAGTCAGAGACAGTTTGGATTATCTTTGTATATGGACCTGCAGTTTCAGTTTCAGAATAATAGCATAAGAAACATAAAATTTCTGATAATTTGGTGATAAGCTCCATTTATGATCCCATTGGTTGGGATTAGGCAAGTGAATAAATTGTACACCAGCAAAATGACTAACAACATCTGTCAAGTTTTAGTGCAAGCAGATGCTTCAGACCATTGATATACAGTATGTGTCCTCCTTTCCCAGATTCAACCAAGAATGTCTATAGAAGGGAATCCTTTAGACTAGTAATGCACGGATCTTGAATTTTCATGGACGAATTTAGATTTATTATTAGGTAATTGGCCAATTCTGGCCAAATAGAAAAATATGATCCATCCAGTTTTTTAATGTTGAAATATTACGGAATTGCAGCAGTATGAAGGTTAAAGTTGTCTCTTGTGTTTTTTGTGAGCGTTCGGCCATCCCCGTAAGGTGCAGTTGCATTTGTTGCCTTGCCTGTCAAGGATGTCTCTCTGTGGAAACCACTGTAGCTCTTTTTCCTACATAAGAAATGGTTCAGAAAAGCAGACAACAAAGACAATTGAAAAGGCTGTCAAATTATCTTGCATTTGAAGGTGAATGCAGTTCTTGGAGGGCAAGTTTGGGCTTAGGCATTTCAGAATAATTAAGGCAACATTTGAGATGGTTTGCATCAGGTTTTCTCCAATTATTCAATCTCATCTTCTGCTGGATGGCCATCAAGAAATGTTTATCCTCCAGACGTGTGCTTTATTGCACACATTAGGATTTTATGTGTAACTTGCTGTATCCAATCATTAGCTTTTTTAATGTGACATTTCAATATGGGTATACAAATTATGTGGATGGAAACAGTTATAGTAAGTGAATGCAAATCTAGGAGAAAACTTAGTCCCAAAATTAATGAGGAATAAATGAAAGGTGAACAATGCATAATTTCTGCAAAGATCTTCGACGAACAAGATACATGCAGTACTGTTTTGGATTCAGTTCAGCTAAAACAAGCATTTTCTTGAATGTTACAGATGGAGACACCACTTCAGTAGAACATTATTTAGCTTTGCTGCAATCCAGATAAACAGAGAGCTGCACAAAGTGAAAGTCGTGACATACTCAAAATTTGCCTTGCTCAAGTGACTTACCTCAGCCATAGTATTGAGGGCACTGGTTATTCACTCCCACCACCTATAATTGCTGAAGGTGCCAAGACTCGAACCTGCAACCTTTCCATAACAAGTCCAACTCTTTAACCATTAGGCCACGGCTTCCCATAGTTATCTGGTCAGTTATTTAGTTATTATACTGAATGCATGTGAAAAGATGGATTTGGCAGGTCTTTGATGTCATTTGCAACATCAAACTCCGGGAGATGTTTTGAACAAACAAATCAATACTGAAAGAAAAGGCTTGTGTTGTGTTTGCTTCAGCTAATACTAGAGGAAAGCCATCATTCTTTTCCAAAGGATTCAGAGGACATTATAGCTGGCCTTCCATTACATTTAAATCCAATTTTGACCACGAGCTTGATTCATCTGTAATTTCGAAACATACCTTTGTGTTTTTGTGCATACTTAGAAGAGTCTGAACTATACAAACTGCTTAAAGCAATTTACAATAAAATACTAATTGCCACTTCACAAGTGGATGAAGTTACAAGCATTGAAAAGGAATGGCATTTACTGTTTCTGGCATTACTGCTTTCATTGTTACAAATTCAGTTTCAGAAAAACCAAGATCATGGAAAACCCATCAGTAGCATCGCCAAATGCTACAGAATTATTTAACAGCCCTAAAAATTACAGCTGGAAAATCTGTTACAAAATTGTATCTTGGGTCAGAAGAAGAAACCTGAGACCTTTCTCTTACATTAAATGTTTTGTTTGCTTTTTAACTGAATTTGAAAGTTGACAATTGTCATGAAAATCTATATTACCCTGAATTAAAGCAAATTTTCCTCATGTTTTATACCTCAGTTACATTTTTATTGATCTTATTACTAATGCTAATGATTTGTTTGTGGTTCTCTTCATTTCCCTATCATAGACATAAATGAATGTTTGATGTCAGGCGTATGCTGGAATGGAGAATGTTTAAACACGCGAGGAAGTTTCCGCTGTACCTGTAAACCTGGTTATGTACTGAAAGAAAGGACACGCTGTGTCGCTGGTAACCCATAAATAAGTCTTCAAACTCAACACAAATATACAGTATTGCCAACAAATACTAAATGGCTAACAAACCAGCATTAAGACCTTTTTATCCTCTTCACCTTGATAGCAACAGTTGAGCTGGGGCTCTGTTTTCGCATGGTTACGGAAGCAGGGAAATGCGAGCATGCTCTTTCAGCACACCTTACCCAGGAGATGTGCTGCTGCACAGTGGGTAAAGCATGGGGAAGCAGCTGTGAGAGGTGCCCACAGGACGGTACAGGTGAGTGAGTAAATCATTCACAACTGAACAGAAAATGACTTTTCTTTTGTAATTCAGTTACATTTCTGTAGCTCAAATAATAGAGCTTGTCAAGCTCATCTGTTTAACAGATGTTTGAAATGCTACATTTAGGCCAGTGGTTCAGTGGTCCAAGGTACCACTTTGTCGTATTTTTGAGGTTTCTTTTGACAATCATTTGCTATTTGCAAGATTTTTTTTTTTAACCCTTGGAAAATTGGGAAAAGGTGTGGCGGCAAATGTCATTTTTGTGTGGTTTTCGCAATGTGATTTCTTCAGTATAAAAGTTGTACCAATATTTTGAACGTAGCCCTCAAGAAATATGTATGTATACATTGTTCCTCACAGTGTTTTTTCCCCCAAAGTTTAGCAATACAAGCCAGAGATAGAATGAAAGGTCCTTATCAGAAACCAGTGTTCAGATCTGTCCTATCAGTGATATTTACATTATCATTACTGAGCATCATCATCATGTTGTTTGTTTCCCCTGTTTTATTTGAAGGCAGGCTATTGGAATTGCAGTACTCTGTCATATGGAAAACTCTCATACACTGAAATGGAGAAAATTCTTAAATTCTGAATTTTGCCCAATTTGGATGTTTCTATATCTATAATTAAGGCTTTGAATAATGAATATTTCTACTCTAATGCTTCCCTTACATTTGCTTTGTCTCTGTAGCTTCCTTTAATAAGATCTGTCCAGCGGGGAAAGGAATGTCTTTACAGACCTATCATGGTACTCTGACCTTTCAGCCCTTCCTGACCAGCATTGAACACATTAATCCTGACACTGGTACAGACATTTAAATCAAATCTGAGATAGACTTTGTTAAAAACAAATTTGCAATCTTTAGTGCTAGGTTGTTTATCAATTGTTTATTCATTGCATCTTTCTGTTTGTGTTCCAGAAGTCAAGCCTCCGGTAAGATCCTGGTTTCCCATCTAAACTACTGATCTACAAACTGGAAAGAGCAGAAATAAAAAGATAGATATAAGTCATAGTTTTAATACATATAACTTAAGTAGGTCACTTAATGGAATTTGCCCTCATGTCAACAGGAAGTTCCCATTCAGACGACCACACCAATGCATCTCTCACCAATCAGCACACATGGTCCTCGCCGCCCAGGTATACTTTACAAAGTATAGCACTGTTTCTCAAATAGTAAAGCATGGTACTCAATAAAGCATGGTACTCAAAACAGTAACACTCAATTTAAAGCTTAAACTTGTGATTTTTGTGTCCCCGGAATGTGTTTGTGCCTCAGTTTGTGTCTCAGTTACTCAGTGGACCCTTTTCACAAGACTAAAGCACAAGACCGCATCTTAAATTCTTGAAAGTTTTTAATATTTAGATATTTCTTTTTAAAAGTATGAACATATATATGTATTTGTGTATGTATTATATCATCTTTGTATCAAATTGCAAAAAAACATAACAAATTACCACTAATGCAGAGTGTAATTTGACGTTGTTCTCTCTTCTGGCTGCCGTTATCAGTCTCACACAATTTTCGTTTTTTCGTTTATTATTTCAACAAATAGGATTGTAAAAAATGTATTTGTTGTGGTCTCTCATTTACTACGCTTTAAGTTTACCCAACTATGATGACCTCTGCTATTGAGAAACTTGGAAATGTAAAAAAAGGGTCCGATAAACAACTCCACACGTTTTAAAGGGCACCTATCATGCAAAATCATGAATTTGTAAATTTGTAGTTTGGAAGCTCTTTGGACAGATGTGAGCAGTATCTGCTTGTTAAGCCATGATGTATTGAATACTGTTTCCAGGTCCTCATTTGAATTGAGAAAATACTCCTTTATGACAACTTTTTTGTCATATCACACATTAAAGTAAATTTCTTTTAAAGTCATGGTGTACACAACAGTCTCTGGACATGCTGCATCACAGACACCAATATTTTAACAATTTATAAAAAAAATTATCATTGGCTATCTGATATTAGGCATATATATATATATATATATATATATATAGAGAGAGAGAGAGAGAGAGAGAGAGAGAGAGAGAGAGAGAGAGAGATAAAAACTCCTTAATAACTCCTTGTTGGATGAGACAATGAATAAGATGAAGTTTATTTGCTGTCTTGATTTTTTTTTATCCATATGTTGACTATTGAATATATCAATGAATTGACATATTACCATGTCTAAGTATTAATGCAAGATAGGGTTTGCAAAGAAACTGGAATTAAAAGGATTAAAAGATTTGTCTAACTATCCATAATCAGCTGCACCTCAAGAATGAGTTTTACAAGTTTTTTGCTCCAAAATCGATACTTTCTGCATGGTATAATAAATGATTTGATGGGTATATTGAGCTGAAACTTTACTGACACATTCTGAAGACACCAAAGACTTATCTTACATCTTCTAAAAGGGGTAAAATATGAGCCCTTTAAAGCTTTGTCAGTTTAAACTCCCGAAATGTGGTTTTCTAGGCACACAGACAAAATATGTACAAAGAATTCTGGTTGTCGGATGGCAACTGAATATTACAAGAAACTCTCATTCATGTGAAAAATACACAACGTTATGTTAAAACACACACGTTCAGAATGTTGGTTACATATGTGAATGTAAACAGATGGGGAAGAAATCGGATGTGTATCAGCAAAATCGATCCTCCCCATATACACCGCACACAAGTTACATATAACAAGGCCTCTGAGAAATTTCAGAAACTGTTACAGAACGTTTTCATGATCAAGCAGTAACATTACACACAAAAGGAAGTTAAAAGTGTAAAAAGCTTAAAAGAAATCACAGGTTTAAGTTTTGATCCATTTTTCATTTACTCACAATTTTACATTTTCTTTTCAAAATGTGCTCTTTTTTATTTCTCTCTCTCTCTCTCTCTCTCTCTCTCTCTCTCTCTCTCTCTCTCT
>CAIGQW010054193.1:1809288-1835128 GCA_903798125.1 Danio choprae
ATGTGTGTGTATTGATCATTCCAAACAAGTAATTGATATTTTGCTGATCTAATTCAGTCTAAAAAAACTGTAAAGGACATTTAGATTTTAAAAGACTAAGAATGACTGAAAACTCCAGCTGATATTCTGATTCTTATTTGCTGGGGTTTTTTCCCCCCTGGCTTGTCTCTATTTCCATTAGTATTTATTTTCAACTCTCTGTTCTGGGGCACTATAAAATGAGCCTATATATCCAATAGAACAATAGCACCTATTGGGGTAGCAGGTACAAATATACTAAGGCCCATCTGATTGCTTTAAATAACCTGTGCAACACACATGCTTGGCACATAAAATGAGTTCATTAGAAGATATCTCATATACTATTATAGCGATAACAATCATTTTTCAATATATTGAAAAAATATATATAAAATATAAATTATATATATATATATATATCAGAATAAGCATGTTGTTTTTTATTTTATTTTATTTTTTTTTTATTTAGACATAAACGAGTGTAAACGAGCCTCCAATTGTCAGCGAGGGCGCTGTATCAACACAATGGGCTCATACCGCTGCGAGTGCCAGAAAGGATACAAGCTTAATGGGCGCCGCTGCGAAGGTTTGGGATTTCACACTCTTCACATCAGCCAATTCTTCCTCTCAGCCTTGGCCCTCTTGTTCACCCTTGTTCACTGTTCCCTTCTCAGACATAGATGAGTGTGCTGGGGAAAGGAGTCTCTGTCAGCCACACGGCGTATGTGAAAACAGACAAGGTGGATACGTGTGCGTGTGCAACGATGGTTTCAGACCATCTGAAGACAAACACAGCTGTGAGAGTAAGAGCTGGCTTAGTTCATTTATGTTTGTGAGAGTTTGTTAGCACAGTGCCTGCATATCAGTAGTCTGCACAAATGCAAGTAAAATTTCACTCCTGAAACTTTGCAGTGTGAACTTAGCATGGACAATAAAAGGCAATACAATCAATGAAGCTAATATCACTTCAGCGATAGTGCAACCTCTTGGACTGAGGGAAAACTTTTATCTGTATTTTTAATATCCCATTTACATCATGTTTATACATTATTTATAAAGATGTGATTTGTAAGCATGTAGGGCTCACACAGAACAAACTATGATTTATAAAGTGCAAATTTCCTCAAATTATTATTTTTTTATATATAGGGGTGATAAAGGGGTCCTATAATGCTCTTTTAAAAAGTCTTTATTTTGTTTGGGGGTGTATTATAACATGCTCTCATGCTTTGTGATGATTTTTCACATAATTTAAATTATTACAATATTACTTTCTCCCTGGTCTGGCACAAATGGCTGGATTACTTCTGGGCTTGTTTAGTTTTCCCATGTCGTTGTGATTGGCGAACAGCTTAGACAGTGTTTCAGTGCTTTCACGCCCCTTGCCAAAGCAACAAGTTACATCTGTTCTGGGGCAGCTGGCACTGAGCAGGAGAGAGACAAGCACATTACTTGTCAGGTCAAAACTTATCAGTGTTTCCAACAATATAATGTTTGTTTTGGGTTGCAGACTTTTAACCAATCCATTTATGGCTTATAAAATGTAACACCTAATCAATGCTAATTCATTTTACACATAATCTGACTAATTATTCACAACAGATACACACTGTTTGAGTAACTAGAATGTTTACTTTATTCTTCTCCCAGTTAAACGGTCCCTTACTTTTTTGTATTGTGTAAGACGTTGATGAATTTACGTGTTGTAAATCCATCTAGAGAATCTATTAGTCAACCTTAACCTATAAGTCAGTTTGTAAAATATTGTAGTTGTTTAACAGCTTACACACAGTTTTCCATTGTTTAGAAAGTATAAATATGCATAACAACTCATTCAGTAGTAGATTACCATGCAGTCCAATTCCTATGTTTACATCTGCATACAGGTGAAAATACTCTAAAGGAGCACTATTCAGACCTAAATTTAATCATCTGATTGGCCCTTGCATTTACACGCTCAATAGGCATGTCTTTGATTGGCTACAATTCTGAACACTGCAATAAACATTGTAAAATGAAACATTTATATATGCAAAAGAGCATTTGAACTCTTATTTGGGAATAAGGAAACGACAAAAAAAAGGCTGGTATCTTTAATTTTTTAAAGTGCAAGTATCGACTTGCATGTTTAACAACACTAGTCTGTTTGTTTTCCCCAAACAGAGATTGAGAGTGATAAGAAGGAGTGCTACTTAAATCTGGACGACACCGTGTTCTGTGATAGCGTACTGGCAACCAATGTCACGAAGCAGGAGTGCTGTTGCTCTATCGGCGTGGGATGGGGAGACCACTGTGAGATCTACCCCTGTCCCGTCTACCGTTCAGGTTAGATTTCAGACGAATGCTTGGATTTATTGAATGGTGAAAGGTGGATTGGATCACCAGTTTGTGATTTATATTATCTGCTATTTCCAGCGGAGTACCACTCTCTTTGTCCGATTGGCAGAGGGTTTTACCATGACCAAGAAAAGATAGAATATGGATTTGTGGCACACAGAGGTATAAGTGCATTCTTAAAGTATGTGTTTTAATATGCACAAATACATAACTTCCCTAGTATAATGAAATATCACTCTTTCTCTACCTCTTTGTAGATATCGATGAGTGTGTATTGTTCTCAAATGAGATCTGTAAGGAGGGACGCTGTATGAACACACAGCCTGGCTTTGAATGCTACTGCCAACAGGGATTTTACTATGACAGCAATCTACTGGAATGTATCGGTAAAAAAACAAAAAAAACATCAGACACACACAATAGCCACTCTTTCTGAGACACGTGTCAGCAATATTTTGGAAATAAATGAATACATTTATTGACATTATTTATATTTCCAAATGAATGCTTGATTCATCAAAGAATTCTGAAAAAATGTATGCAAATCTTTTAAGCAGAACAACATTGATCAAAATAAAACTAATATTTCTCGGGCACTAAATCTGCATAGGATAATCGTTTCTGAAGGATCTCATGGCAACACTAAAGAGATTTGCCATTAATGTAAAACATGACAATATAATTATATTTTAAAAGGCTTGTGACGCACATTTCCAGATCAATATGATTACTTACTTACCTTTGTACTTATGAATTGTGTATAAACACAATATTGTACAATGAATGCAATGATTTTTGTTAATAAATAAATAAATAATCATTGTAAATGCTTTGTTTACTCATTTTTTGTTTTGCATTGTAATAGTTTACAAGTTGACTGATTAAAATATAGGTTGTTATATTAGCTTTTCTAAAACAAAACAAAAATGTAAGTAGTTTCTATAAAACCACTATGCTGTTCAAACTCGAGTTTTCTGTGCTGTTGTACTGACCACTAGTGGCAGAAAGAATGATTTTTTTGTTTCTACCACTAGGGAGCAGTAGAAGGACACAGCTACTGCACGTTTATTTGACACCTAAAATGCATCAATAAATCTTAAACATTTCATATTTGTCCACTTCAAACACATTAAAATGCCCATTTACAAGATTCTCTCTCTGTCCCTTTGTAGATGTAGATGAATGTCATGATGAGTCACTGTGCATCAATGGTCATTGTGTGAACACTCGAGGCTCATTCTACTGCGTCTGTGACCCACCCTGGGTGCCTGATGCCTATAACAAGAAGTGTGTCTTTCCCACAATTATAGGTATGTGTTTGTAAACAAGTGTTAGACTCAATTGAAAACTACTTGATGTGTATATATGAGGGAAAAAAAACATCTGCCCCGTGTGAGGCTCGAACTCACGACCTTCAGATTATGAGACTGACGCGCTGCCTACTGCGCCAACGAGGCTGTGACATCAGAGGTGCACAGAACACTTTACATAGTTATGTAACCCTGTCAGAAAGGAAAACTCTAAGCCAACTTTGTCAAACAATGTTGATACGTGAAAGCACTAAAACCAACACAGTGCTTTTCCAATAGCACCTCACTCCTTTTTGAAATCTCTGCTATCATCACTAGCCCTTTTTTTATTGCAATTTTAGAACACAGAACATACAAGGGCAATAACATTACCTTAAATTGACATAAAAAAATACAAAAAGTTGTAAAAAAGTTATAATTATTCAAAGAGAAGATTTAAGGCTTTAAGATAATTAACAGTTTTTTTTGTTACTAGCCCTTTCAAGCATGAATTGTGAAAAACATTATATAGGTTTTTTTTTATTTGTTTTGTACTTTGATATGATGGTAAAATTGTAAACCATTTATATTCTATAAAAAAAAAAGATTTAACTGTTGCGACACTGCAATAAAGGCCTACAATACGACCTGTCACAGCTGACAATATGGAATTTTGTGTTTTTTCTTTTAATGACTCGTTATGCTATCAGCTCAGTTATTAATAACAATGACATTACATTATAATAACAATATAACATATTGTAGGAACAATAATAGTAGTTACATAAATGCGGAAACCTATTAGCCATATGGGCAAATCATGGAAAACGTTCACAGCTGATTTTAACTTATAATTTCATCCTTATCCCACTTCGTTGAATCATGAAATTTCAGTTATAGTACGTCAACATCTAAAATGTAACATAAGTTTTAATTAACTGATTTCTTTCAGTGTGCAATGAATTATTTTTATTTAGTTTGAAAGCCCTAAATAGTTATTTATGTTGATATATTTGTTAAAGTGATAGTTACTGCCTTATAGTTTACTCACTGTTTACTCACCCTAAATTGGTTATATAAACTTTTACATTGACGAACACAAAAAAATGTATCATCTCTTGGAGGGCTCAGATAACTGCTCCTCCATCGGACCCATCCGCACTGGCTGTTCCTAGCCGAGAGTGCTCTTCCTGTGGCTCCAAAACGCTCCGCCATCACAGACAGTTTCACTGGCTAGTAAACGCGCCAAGCCCCCCCCCCCCGCAGGAAGTTGACGCTTCCGTCACAGGTCGCTGTTAAGTCCAATAATCGGACCGCGAAGCGAACCTGTGGCGGGCCGCTTGGAGAGGAGAAGAACCATACTTTCCCTGGTGGAGGGTCGGGGCTTCCTCCCACAAATAAATGCAGCAATCCAAAAAAAGAGCGGAGGGAAGCCCATTTTTGTCCCTCCGGATGTGGAAGCCCAATTGCTGCCAGCATGGGACATGTTGCCTTCCAGCCCTCATCTTTTTTCACTTCGCCACAGGCTTGAGGGCGCCAGAGGATGGGCTCCTTTCTCGCACCTCCAGCCTCTCCACAAGATTCTGGGAGGAAGGTAAGAGTCAATCTCTTATTTTCAGCTCTTCCTCGGGATGCTCCGCTTCCCGGGGTGAGCACTCCCCATCCCAAAGCTGCCCCTCCGCGGGTACGTCAACGATCGTTCTGGTGATGCTGCTTATTCAGACTCTGTCGGGTTAGCGCTGCTCAGCACGTTGTAGTAGCTCACGCGGACGGTCAGACTTGGCTATGCGTTTCATATCGGTGTTGGCCTCCTGAGTTTACGGGTGTGTATTTAAGCGGTCATCGCTATGCCACCCCTGTCTTGCATGAGAAGATTGTTATCCTCCTGGTGAAGGATACAATCGAGTCGGTCCCTCCAGCCGAGATGGAGAGCCGGTTTACGCTCCCACTTCATCATACCCAGAGAGCTGGGGGTTATACTAATCCTATCTGCGCATTTTAAAATCTGTTCAGGATGCCGATAAGGATGCTCATGCAGAAACGCATCCCCCAGTGCATCCGTCCGTGGGATTGGTTGCAGCTATAGACCAGAAGGATGCTCACTCCATATCTCGCTCTCTCCCTCCTTATACGGTGTTTTTCCGGTGTGCGACGGGGGCTGAGCATGGTAGTGAACGGTCCTCCCCTTCGGTCTCTCCCTGTTTCCATGCGTGGAGGATGCCCTGTGTCTCTTCGGCGCATTGGCATCTGCATTTTTTGGTTATTCATTGACTGGTATATTTTTCAGGTCTTTGAACTAGTCGATTATGCACAGGGACTTGGTGTCCTCGATTATGCACCTCGGCATGTTGGGGTTTTGGGTCAACCGAGAATGAGCAAGCTCCCCCCCCCCCGGGCAGAGCTTCTCTTATCTCGAGTTGGAGCTGGATCAGTCTCCATCACAGTGCAATTTACTAAGAGCGCGCCGGACTAGTGCTGCCCTGTCTGATTAATTCGGCAGTTACAGTGGTCTAACTGAAGTTTTTCAGAGACTCCTGGGTCATATGACATTTGTAGTCTTTATCACACCGCTCAAATTGTTCATATGAGACCACTTCAGCGCTGGCTTCACGATCGGGTCCCCTGATGGGCATGGCTCGCGGAGACACACCAGGTGTCCATCACCATGCTGTATCGCCACACCTTCAATCCCTGGATAGACCTTGCCTTCTATGGGCCTGGGTGTCCTTAGAACAAGTGTTCAGTCATGCTGTCATTCTGACAGATGCTTCCAGTACGGGCTGGCGGGTTGTGTGTATGGAGCATGCAAGCTGCAGGTTCGTAAACTAGACTTAGGTTCACTTCAATTGCCTGGAGCTATTGGCAGTGTTTCTCGCTCTCTGCCAGTAAAAGTGATGAAAGGCTGCAACTGTTTTGAAACTTGGTCTGGCACTGTGGTCAAAAGTATTTTTCAAATATTGCTAAGGACCCCTTAAATAATAATAATACCACCACCACTACAACTCGCGTACGACAGTGAAGAGAGCGGGGGTGGGGGGTGGTTTGTTGTTAGTCGTGGACAAAACTGTAGAGCGGGAGTGGGGTTAGTCGCCCGTGTTATATTGCCCATTCCTACATCCACCACTGACTACTACTACTACTAATGACAACAAACAAAATGAGTATTCTCATTCTATTTATTTGCAAAGCGTCTCAACGACATGCCCAAAATAAGGGACACTTCACTATTTCTCATAAATACTCCACCCAGAACCTTGACTTCAGAAATGATAAAACACCTGATGGGACAAAATGATCATGTTTTAAACATTTTTCTCTTTTGTTTGCGTTAAAGTAGGAATTGATGAATGTCAGGACCCTGCAAATTGCAAAAATGGCCAGTGTGTAAACACCCAAGACTCCTATTATTGCCTGTGCTCTCCTCCCTGGACTCTGGCAAGCGACCGTAACAGCTGTGTCACACCTGAGGAGCAGGCAGGTGAGTAGAGCTTTCCGAAATCATTGTTGTCTGAGTAACAGATGGCTTGACTTCTGTAAAATGTAAAAAAGGTGCATCGTTTTAATGGCAGGCCCATTCATTTCTTTAGAAATGTGAGTGTACTTCTTTGAATAATAAAGATGAAAAAGCAAACATTTATTGATGATTCTCACCCAAGACTGTGTGCTTCTGATGTGTCTCTTCTTTTCTTCTTCCCTCCTGCTTTTTCTCTCTATCTCTCCTTCTCTCTGTATATCTCTTTAGTAATGGGTGTGTCTGTGGTGCACCTTACAGATGTGAATGAATGTGAGGATCCCTCCTACTGTAGGAACGGGAGATGTGTCAACACTCCCGGCTCCTTCCACTGCATTTGCACGCAGCCACTCACCTTTAGTGCAGCCCTCAAGCAATGCGTCTATGATGGTGGGTATCACAAGTAACCTGCATGCAGACTTGTGATTGGTGGAAACATTTAATTAATCAGCAATAATTGTGTGTCTTGGCAGTCCATAAGCTGTCTCTCTGAGTCTCGGTTTACTACATGATTGCTGAGCATGGACCAGTAAAGATAGTGGAATATTAAAGTCGGCATGAAATGGAAGTTAATATTGTTCTTTTTTCCCATATGCATGATTTTGTCTTTTGAAAAAACTGACTGGATCATTGTTGCAAAATGGAGGAAGATTTGAAAGCCAGATTTTACTCAGTTGTGGAGGACTGCTCCCTCTGGTGCAGAATGTTTTCAGATGCATGATAATGACAAGAACGCAAAGCTAAACAGATGGAATCATATCATATTCGAACCACTACCTCCCATGATGGCAGGGCAGAAAGCAGACACACATTGATAGCCCTGGCCTAAAAGACTTATAGCTCTGCCCTAAATGTATTCCATGTGACCAGAAGTGAAGAAAAGTTGTTTCGAAGGGGGAGGAAGGTTATGCTGTTCAATTAAAGATTATGAGGGCAAATGAGTTTTTACAAAGTAATGAAGTGCACATTGTTTACAACAAGCACTACTATATACATAAAAATAAGAAGAGTAAATTTGGATTTCATGCCAACTTTAAAGGTAATGTTTAGCAGTGTTAGCCTTGTAGTTGTCTTTATTTCCATCTGCTTTTCCATTGCTTTCTTCCTCTTTAACCCCTTTGTATTTTGTGTATGTTTTGTTTGTTGTATGTCCTCCATCATTTTCTCATGTGTCTTTCTCAGACCGCACTGCCGCACATAAGGACATATGTTTCCAGGAGGTTGATGAGGATCATATGTGCACAATGCCACGGAATGAGCTCACAGTGACATACGCCGAGTGCTGCTGTCATTATGGTCGAGGCTGGGGCCCAGAGTGCAGGACCTGTCCTATGAGAAATACAGGTACTGCCAAGGAATTCCCTTAAGCTCATCAAGGATACATTTATTTGGTGATAAATATAGTAAAACAGTAATATTGTACATATGCATAGTCAACATTTGTCAAGTGGATCAAAAAAGGTTTTTTAAAAAAGGTGTCCAAGAATGGGTGTTGTAAAATAGCTTTAGAACAACTTTGGTGAAAGGTCCACTTCCACTTGATCCACTTCAAATGTTGACTACTATATATCTACATGGAGCTGAGGACACGTAGATCTGATTTGATGCAGGAGATTTGGTGGGCCGAGCAAGGAGCAAGGCATGGCCAGTGGGAGTGAGCAAGACTAAAATGGGAGTAGGAGCATGGCAAAGCTGGAGGAATTGAGGGACAAAGTGCAGCCAGAGGAACTGAAAGACCACGGCAAAGACCAAGGTGGAGTCAGAAAGATGAGGAAGCCCTGTCAACTCCTAAGACTGACAGACCCCAGTGGAGATCAGGGCAAAAGGGTGGAGTCACTGAAGCAGGAGTCAAGAGATTTTAGCTGGAGTCTGTGGAGAGAAGAGAGTGGGAAACAGGGAGTGGGAATTGGCTCCAGTGGAGATAATGGAGATGAAGTAGAAGAAGAAATATCTGGGCTGGGTGGAATCAGCAGAGATGAGGGAGACCCATGGTGGAAAGATTAAGCTGAGACAACGCAGACAAAGAAGACTCAGAGCTGGGTGGAATTAGCAACGACAAGAGAGACTGCATGGGATTAGTGTGAGACTGCTTGAGCAGAAATTATTAATTATCCGTATTTCAGCTTACTCACATCAGTAGCAAGAGAATAGGCTGGACTGGGCTCTATTCTATGCCCTTGTACTCCATAAGAATGCCCTCAACGATCCTAATACCAGCTGGTGAGATTCACAGATGGACTTCAGCTTTGGGATGATGATGGTGGTCACTGGCATTAGGTCTTTTTCAGGTATTTTGGACTCTAGCTAGATGTCCATAGTGGCTCTGGCTGATAGTTGGCCAGGTTCTTTAGTGGTGCCGACATGGTCTTCCTCCAAATTATGTAGATTCTCATCTGGTTCAAACCCACTCCACGAAAGCGGCAAAGCTTCCTCAAGGATCTTTCACAAAGAGGCGCACATTTAACAATTCACTAACGCTGATGTAGAAAAACATGCAGAAAAAGTGGCCCAGGAAGTTCATCGGGCACGCTAGTTCTGAAAAGTCCCTTGTGTGTTAACATAAAAAGTGTTGTAAATTTGAGAGCCTTTTTAATTCAATGTAAAAAGTGGTTTTTTTTTTCATAAAGTTTGATACTGCTGTTATATTTTATCAATCTAGTGGTCAAATTTATTAAAAATAAACTAACAATAATAATAATTTCTGTTTGTTTTGTTGCAGTGCTTTTTAACAGGTTATGTGAGATGCATTTGGAGACCGAGTCTGATGGAGAGGGTGACTTCCTGGCAGCTTTTTCCACCTACAACCCAGGTGACCTTGACCGTTTTATTCACCTTGAGCTAAACAGAAAGACATAAAGCTGGCACAGTGTTTCATTATTTGTTCTGTCACTCTCATGTGCTCAGAGGGAGACAGTTCAGAGGAAGACTCGGATGAGTGTAGCTGTGCTAACGGACGGTGTGTGCGGTCCTATCTGGGTACGATGTGTGAGTGCAATACTGGGTTTGTACTGGACCACTCACGAACACGCTGTACAGGTGAGTGTCCATGCAGACTTTCTCATATATCCTAAAAATAAGGTGAACATATTTAAAGTTCAGGTGAAATCAAAATGTACAATGTTTATTTTGCTAGCACACATTGTTATTCTTTGGTGAACGGTTCATCTGTGCAAGTTAAAAAAAGAAGAAGTTTGTTTTGGTAATATACAAAGGCTTATTATGTGCATCTGCGTTTGTAGTGGCAGTCACAATAATCCACAATATTCTAAATCACACTCCTCTTACCATTAGTTTGCTATAAGGGAACGATGTGCAAAAAAGCCTCACCCCCTACTCAATGTTCCATTTCAGTTGGAAGTACATAAATATACTGACAACATAAGCCTCAGCAACTTCTGGTTCACACAGACTTTAAAGGGGTAGTCATATACAAAAATAAAAATGTCTATTTTTGTCATCATTTATTTGCCCTTATGTTGTTCTAATGATGTGCCCTTCTTTATTTTACTTTTAATCAAATGTATTTATAAACAGACATATTTGAATGCTCCATCTCTCTGTTCCTCCAGATATCGATGAGTGTGCGGGTCGAGGGACAGGGCAGAGCCCCTGTAAGAATGCACGCTGTATTAACACCTTCGGTTCATTCAGATGTCAATGTAAACTTGGATTTATAGCTGCACGACGACCGCATGTATGCTTGCGTTCCAGGGCTCAATAATAGCAATGTGGCTCATCTCAACACTTCCACCGCCCACACTCTGTATTATATTGATAATACATTGATATGCCACCACTAATATACATAATCAAATCTAGTATAACTGCAGTTGTGAACATTTACCTACAAACACAAAAAAAGGTTAATCATTATTCACTCTTAAATATTATGTTGCTTTTTATTGTAGACTTGTATTGATATCCCTCCTAAATGTGTTTGCACCCATTTGAAGATGTGTTTGTTGTTAGATGAGGGATTTTCCTTGGATGAAATGTGTTTTTTTATAACTTAAGTGGGGTTGTTTTTTGTATGCAAGTTGCTGCTTAGCACATTTTAGCTAGCTTTATCATAACGCACGATTTTGTTACATACTGTGTTTTTTATCTTTACGGATTCTTTTTTTCCTCTTCAGGATTTAACTTTGTAAAAGTTTAAAGTGATTTTTTCTATTTGTTTCTGCTCTCTTTCAGACAGTTTGATACTCCTTTGTTTGTACTGGTGTATGTTTGTTCACCATTGACAGTGTTTTGTAATTTGCCTTGTGCATTATTTGTTAATTGTTTTCTTTATAGGATATGCAACAGGTGTTATCTTTCTTTGATTGCATTGAGCACATTGCTGTTTTTATATGAAGTTAGTCATTGACAAAGGTGGACATGTTGATTATTTTTCCTAAACTTCTGTAACAAAAAGCTCCAAACTTTTTGCTTTCTTGATCAAGCACAATTTTTAGGTTATTTTCAGATTAAATATATACCTAATAATTACACATAAAGAAAACATTGCTCAAATAAATACATTTAATAATAATTTTAAAAAGCAGCTGATTGGATATATTAGCAATGTGCTGGTGAATTGGTAACCGATTAGATAGAGACATCTTGGCCAATTGTTTTGCTTTAAGAACAGAATTTAAACAATCCAGCAGCATCTTTACAGTGAGGGTAACTTATTTGTCAGCTTGGTTATGTTTCTGTTGACACTACACAAAATATAAGTCCTACTTTTAATCATATAAACCACTTGACACCAACAAATGGTCTAATTTTGCTTGGAATAATTGCAGCTGCTTTTGAAAATGGCATCATCACACTCTCTTTCATTATATTCATCTTCTCAGAAGCAGAGAGAAAAGTCAAGTAGCAGAAATGAAAATAGGGCTACTGCAGCACATGCTGCCGAGATGGAAAAAAAGACCAGGTCTTGATGATATGCTTGGTTTTACAGGCTGTCAGTAACCTGTGTACAGAAAGAGATCGTAATCATGTGCCAAACTGAAATCTACAATGTATTTGCAGAACTTGTTTATAAATAAAAATATGAAGCACCTTCTGTGAGGTCAGTTTACAATTTTCTTCCTAGTCTATATAGTACAAGTATTGGTATTATTGATATAATAAAAGTCGGTTGCGGCATTGAAAAGTATAACATACCAGAACATGATGATATATATATATATTAGGGACTGCAGCAGGGACTAAAACTAACTTGATTTCAGGGGCATTTTAGTGGCAAAAAAGTGTGCAGTGTGAAATGATGCAGTGTTGCCAAGAGATGACTAGCAGCTAACTACTCTTAAGCCTGGTATCAAAAGTCACGAAAACAATTTGTACAAACACTTGTTTCTGCCTCCAAATAGACAAAAGTCAAATGGCAACAGAAAATAAGAGGTTTCATTCTTACCTTCTTGGAGTCTAAGAAAAGTCTTTGCTAAAGAAAAACTTGCTAGTATGGCCAGCAATGTGGAGGCTAATATGTTTAAGGTATAAGTCGCGACGCTGCTGTGTTCGTCCAATAAAGATCACTACCGCAAATATACAAATAAGGAGGTTTCGGTCAGTGTATGAACACTCAGGAGTAATGTTATGAATATTTCTGAATCTGTTGATATTAATGAATTTAGACTGATTCACATTTTTAAAACAGTATGTACTTTTTAAATATATATTTTAATTAGATATGTGGGTCATCTGAAGGCTGCGTTTAGTCGAAACGAGAGACGGTTGAAAATTAAAAATAAATTATAAATTACCTCGCGTGAGGTCAAACATCCCAGGTTAGTATAAGGTTTGTGGGGTTCTACCTCCGCCTAGCGGCCATAAAAACAATCTTTTGTTTCTGCCTTTAGGGGGCAGTAGAACAGCAGAAATATAACGTTGCGTGTCCTTTTTCTGAAATGACAACTTCAATAGACATGTCGCGTTCATGAAACGCTTAGATATATTTACTTTATGTATTATTATTATTATTTACATTTTTCATGTCACACAAAGCATTGTACTGTATTTAGAGTAGGTTTTTCGGGCTCTGTCTATGGATGTAGGCAAAGGTCATTCAGACCTTTGACCAATGAGATCAGTGCATTTGATTAGACCTTATGTATCTGACAACTAAAAAAGACAATTAAAGTTAGACTCGCACTTGGTTTACCCGTAGTGGAAAAGTAAAAACTCTTGCCCCGTGTGAGGCTCGAACTCACGACCTTCAGATTATGAGACTGACGCGCTGCCTACTGCGCCAACGAGGCCATGTACTCACTGCGTTCTATGGCGGGTTTTCTCTTCTCCATTAACGGTTGTGGTCTACATTGAGACCGTCGCACAGACCGTATAGGCAACACAATATTTATATTGGAAACATTATTACCTGCTGTGAGTATAGAAAACTCTTGGGTCAAGAGCAAACGAACAAACAAGACTCAATCACTATTAAGATATTGGTACTGAAGCAGAATATGTAAAACATAACGAGTCTGAGTCTAGAGAGTTTAGAGGGAATAAGATTGTTAATGGCTGTTTTTTTTTTAAATAAACTATGTTAGAAAAACAGGAAATCACTCACTGCTCTTATAAGAATGAATTTCTTTCATAGCAATTGTATATTTTACTTTTCACGTTATTCATCCACAACAAAATTACTGCACTCCTATAATCAAAAGACTAAAGATAATCGTCGGATAAAGGTCAGGTATTTATGGGCATATTGTGAGAACTTTTTTGAGATCACAAAAAAATTAAGAAGAAAATACTTCATCTTACATATAAGATTGCCATAAAGTGCCTCACCTACTTCTGAACTGCTGGAAATATGGCAAGAGGCTACACGAGGAGACACCTGGGCTTAAATTTTGTAAGTCTCTCCCAGGCCAATGCAGCGTTTTAAAGTAATTATTTATACAATTTTGCTTAGCATTGCTTTTGTTAAAAATATTTTCAAAACTACGACTCAACTTGTAAACACACGCATACTCACAGGTGCAAACTGACTGGATAACTTGCTAATTTGCTAACACAGATGTTACCAAAATTCCCTATTTCAGACGTGTGCCCTGCAGAACCCCGCAGTCTGCAAGGAATTGTGTTCTAAACAACTCATGTCGGCCCATCAACCCGTCAATCACAAGAGGAATACTGCTTTTGGATAAAAAGGAAGGCTCATTCTTGGATGTGCTGTGAGTAAATATATAAAGAAACTGTACCAAATACTTGAAATAACCTTCCTAAAAGCAGCATTTTAGATTTAATGGTTTAATTGTATTTTTAATGACGTGCCTGAGAGAATGAATGATAAAGTTTGCATGTGTTCTTCACATTTCACAACAGACTGTGAATTATTCTCAATAGGCTGCCGGTTTTGCCACCATTTTGTCCCCGGAAGCACCTCCGGTAAGTACATTTATTTTTTAATTTGACTGTGTTTGTGATAAACATCAAACCAACATTTGAAGACACAAAGTGTTTTTACAGCAAAGCTATAAAAGGACCATTATTCGTTTCCCAAAGTTCCATTTACTTGAAAGAACCTTTTGCTGAAAGAAGGCTTCTACCGACATTAAACATTTATTTTAAGTTGAAGCACATCGTTTTCAGAGTGATTAGAATGAATAAAATAAACATAAAATAAATAATGAAAGTGTATGATTTTACTAATATTGGGCCTTTTGAATTGTATAAACTAACCTCAAGACACATTTTAATATGATAAAAAAAATCTGAAATACATTAGGTGACGACCTCTTTAATAATTATTATGAAAACGTACCTGTGGATACATTTCTGGAGACCGCGAAATATGTCACGTTTTTTTGCAGTTTTTGTTTTCTAGAATCCACGAGAGGCCAATGTGTGCGCTTTTAGAGATCTCAAATTTCTCTCGCGAGTGCCATTCGCGCCTGCCGTTCTCATGTTAATCCACCAGAGGCCGCTGTTGACTGACTGTTTGGCTGACTGAACGTCTGACTGACTGATTGACACCCTCCTCCTTCCCTAAACCCAACCAATTTTATTGATTGACCCGCCCACCCACTTCCCTAAACCCAACCAACAATTTTCTAAAGCAATCCAGGAAAAAGAAAAACCCTCGTCTGATTTTTTTACTACATTCTCACCCTTACTTGTTTATTTAATTTTTTTGGATTCTATTTTTGTCTTATCTGCTTTCTGGATCCGTTCTTCACCGGACTCGAACCCCTTCGTCGTGATCAACTCCTCTCTGCATTTCAAGCCCGCCGACGTACATGGCGAGCTGACGGGACCAACTGGTTACGGCGGGAAAGCCGTCCATACGGAGGTAAGCGGTCAGCTGGTAAAAGTGAAAAGGGATGGTGTCATACCGCCCCGTAGCGTTCGTTTAAAAAATGAAATGCAGCCATACGTACCTCTGGCCACATAATTCGCGGTCTCCAGAAACGTGCATAGAGCTACGTTTACAGAATGAGCCTGTGTTGGTTTTGTTAGTGAAATTATTAAATGTGATGAGGGTCATATTGGTGAACAGTAAAATGCTTTATAAACACAGTAAGTGCTAGGATGGAGCATATAATTAGGATGCAACCCATAGTGATGGCAGAATATAACGTTTTATTATGTGCTAGGGGCGTCTTCACCCGTGCACGTCGAACTGCAGGGCTTTTAACAGTAGATTTGCTTTGACATTTCAGTTTACATGGTGATAAAGACTTGCGTAAACGAGTTGTCAACTTGTTAAACACTTTGGCAGTCTGTCTTTTAGGTGAGGTGGTTTTTAAGATGGATTTAATTGTTGTTAAAACATTTGACTTTATCGTTACGCTTCTTCCACCTGTGCTTAACTGTTTTGCTTCTGTTTTTTCTTGTGTCCCAGTGGCTTTTTGAATCACAGTAATAAGATTCAAAGCAGAAGCCTCATTTATTGTTGTAGGGGCATGTGAGGTTTTTATAGCTTGGGTAGTTTCTTGTGGTTTGACTGCACTTGTTTCACTTATTTCAACTTTAAGTGTCTCTGTTTTTAGTTTGTTTATGAACGTGCTTGCGGCGGAATGTCCTTCGGTTAAATCTACTTTTGTTTTAGTCATAATTGCTGTTGTCCTGAATGTAGCATCTGGTCTAGTTTCGGTTGCTGCTTGATTTTCAGATGTGATATTTAAAGTTTTCACAATATCAGTAATGAAACGTATTACTCTGTCTGTCGTTGGCTCTGGTATGGGAGTTGCACTCATAATATTAGCTAAACTGTTTGATTCATGCTCCACAACTGCCACATCTGTTTCACTTTTACGTGTTTGGATCGTTTCACTCACACTCTCCAATATTTGAGATGGATTTGTGACTGTTTCTGCATCAGTAATTTCTATAGTTTGTGTACATGTGACTGTTTCATCGGGAGTTGTTTCTGCTGTGTCAGTCCAGTCAGCCTGTTTTGTTACAGGTGAAATGATGGCAGTCTTAATTCCCTCTATAGTCTCAGACGAGTTGATTCTTCCCCCAGCTGTAGTTTCCACTGACCCATCTGCACTCACTGCTGCTTTCTCAGCTGGTGTTTGCCAAGAGCCTTCTTCTACAGCAGCGGCAGATGATGCTCTCGATTCCGCAGATGTCCCAGAAATTATTTCTATTGATGTAGCTCCAGGAAAGTTGTTGATTGTTTGTGCCTCTGGCGTGTCCAGCACACCTTCAGTCCCGGCTAATGCTTCCACGGATGTCTGAGCTGCATCTGTGCTGCTTGTGAATGGATTAATGAAAGACTTCAATTTAATCTTAGACTGGTCAACCCTAGACAAAAATAGAAAATTACTTGTAATTATAAAGAGTTTTCAGTAGACAATAAAAATTTTTTTAACAGGGCTATAAAAATTCGCACCCCATCATCCAATATGTTAGTAGGCCAGTCACAATGATCACCCCTACATAAAGAACAAAAAGGAGATGTTGATGTTAAATAGGTCAGTCAGAAGGAAAGGGTATTTAATGGAATTTTTGGGGAATCATGAGTTTATTTTGATCATATTTGAAGCTACAAACCTGCGGAGATGAACAGCACACGAACGTATATGGGAGCCATCTCGTCTTTGGCCTGTGTGGCAGATGAAGACATCTCTCTCAATTATTCTGCACAATGTGCAACATTATAACTGTGTTTGTTTGTATTTGATTGTACCATTGAGCAGAGCTTTCTTGAGAATAATGATGTAATAAGGTATGATCTGAACACACTGTAATGTTCAGTCAGATTAGATACCAATCTAATCTTCAGTCTCTGAGATACCATTTAGTTGCTGTTGTGTGCACACTAACAACTGATCAGTGACAGAGCGCTTATAAGTTACACAATATTGAAAGTCACAAAGAAATCAAAACTTACTCTTTGTATTTTTATTTGTATATAGTAATGCTTGTTATAAACGATGTATCTGCGCGATTCATTATTTTGTAAAAATTAATTTGCCCTCATAATCTTTAATCAAATACCATAACCTTCACTCCCTCTTGAAATGACTTTTCTTCACTTCTGGTCACATGGAATGCCTTTCGGGCTGGGATATCAGGGCGTGTCTTGTTTCTGCTCTGCCTTCCTCCATTTGTCTTCAATCATTTTGTGACCAACAGTTCCCAAAAGACTAAATCATGCAGCGCCCTACATTTTTCTCCTTTACCATTTCAAGTGGATGTACTTCATGATTCTGAACAATATTTAATTTAGTTTAACTTTAAACAGGAAGAATCACCAGCATGGTCTACTAACTAAATCTCACTACACTGTTAGACAATTTATTGTATTTTTGCGGTAAATTACTGTCAGCACTGTTGCCAGTAAGTTACCACAGCTTTACCACCCTTTACTGTAACTTACCTGTGAATGTGTTTTACAGTAGCAGGACCCTACCGCAATTTAATTTTACAGTAAAATAGCCTTACTTCTTGTTATGGTAAAATGCATTTTACTACATTTAAATTTTACAGTATGGCAATTTTTACAGTACTTTTACTGTAATTTATTTACATTTTACACTAGCAGTATGAAACCTTTATTTTTAGTTATTACTATTTAATTCAATAAATTCCAAACTAATTTTTTTCATTAACTGTCTCATTTTGTCTTCAATTACAGTAGCAGTACTTGATTACAGTAGAATACAGCAAATTCCCAATATGCAGTAAGTTACTGTAAAAGTTTTATAATGACCCACAATGCAGAGCAGCATATTACAGTAGAGAACTGTAAAGAATGTATGTGGTATTTTACTGGGCCATTTTGCAGTAAATAATTATTAAATTGCAGCAAAGTCTAACAGTGTACCCAATGCATGTGAGAGGTGATACAAGAAATTAAGTTATTACGAGAGACTGGGTTTATGCCTGTCTTAAAATGGTAGCCTGGAAGAAGCTTGGAATCTGATTTATATGTGAGCTGAGGTTCAGTGTAAAAGAAAAAAGAAGAATTTGAAGGAGAGAAGGGTTCCAATAATGACTCCTCTGTATCTTGATCTCTCTTGGCTGTAGGCCGTCATCAATTTCCTTTTTATTCAGAACACATTTATATTTCAGGACTAGTCTCATTGGAAATACGTGCTTCAGCTTAAATTTTTGTGAAACCGCAAAAACATACTTAAACCTTTGACTGCAGTTTTGTAGGTAAAAGGAATACTACAGGGGAGTATAATGCCAACAACTTTGGTTCTTTTTCACATTAGGGATGTATACAGGGACATATTATCGATGAATAAAGGACTATTGTTGTTGTGTTCTTTGCACAACAACAAATAAATACTATAAAACACATTTGCTCAGTCTTCAATGTAGTTCTTGTGGTCGCAGTGCACTTTCTTCTTTCATTTTCTTTTGAAAACACTATTAGTTGGGTTTAGGTCATTGGTTTCCTACACAGCAAAAAGATGAGTGTTGAATTAACTCTCACAGAGTTGATTTCAACACTTTTTATGAGTTTATATAGCTCCACACTTTCTGGAGTTAAATTAACATTATACAAATACGTAAAAATATAACACTAAAGGTAGAGTTGTTTTTTGACTCACAAAAAGTGTTAAAACAACTCTAAAATGTTCTTACCACTGAAAACTACACCATGCTGTTAATGGCGATTTCTCTCAGAGACAGACTAACTTGAAATGTGTGGGGGGGCTGGACGCTTAGGCGGAGTATCATGATAACTCCTCGTGGGAGTTAAAGTAACTCTGATGATCAACTCCTTTAAATGACTCCAACACTTGACACAATTCTACATTATATGCGTTTAAATTACATTTTGAGAGTTGAAATTAACTCCGAAAGATTTAACATCGAAGTTTCAACTCCCCAGTTTTTGCTGTGTAGGTTAGCTGTTTGACAAGCCCCGCCTTCTCTTGGACATTCATTAATTTATTCATTTTCTTTTCGGCTTAGTCCCTTTATTAATCAGGGATCGCCACAGCGGAATGAACTGCCAACTTATCCAGCATATGTTTAACGCAGCGGATGCCCTTCCAGCTTTAACCCATCACTGGGAAACACCCATACACTCTCTTATTCACACACATACACTACAATTTAGCTAACCCAATTCACCTATGTCTTAACTTGTGAGGGAAACTGGAGCACCCGGAGGAAACCCACACCAACACGAGGAGAACATGCAAACTCCACACAGAAATGCCAACTGACTCAGCCGAGGCTTGAACCAGCGACCTTTTTGCTGTGAGGCGACAGAGCTACCCACTGCGGCACCGCGCCGCCCCTTCTTGTGGACATGTACAAGTAAAATCTGCATCTGACAACAAACATACCCTAATAAATGTATTTCAGATCCGCAAAAAATGTAGACAATGTCCTCTAGCGGTTTTGTCAGCTGAAATGTGCAAGGAAACATAGAAATTTGAATTTAATTCCAGATTTGGATAAAAATTATTTGTCTTTTCTGGTTGATATTGTAAACAGAGCCATTAGCTTCATCTAAATCTCATTACATGACAAAGAATATGTCATATCTATTTCTGCAAACTTGGGCTTTGTGGGTTTGATATTCTTTATTATGAAGTTACATATACATTGGAAAGCTCACAAACTATAACTGATTTGTCTCAAGCTATTTATTTACTTTTTTTCTGGTTGGCAGATCATGTATTACCAAACATGCGTATCAAACATTTTGTCACAAAGTCACAAGTGCTAATATTTATTTAGAGCTAAACTGCTTTATGAGCCATAAAAGATAATAGTACCCACATAAATACACACAAACTGTTATTATCTTAATATAAAAAAATGTAAGATGAAACATTAAAAATCATTTTTCATTAAACTTTCTTACCTTTCTGTAATAGTTCTTTGTTCATTCGTCAGAGACCATGTTACCATATGTCACATCCCTTCTATTACAAAACAGCATTTGAGAGTTTTAAAACAACTCAAGTCAGATTGCAGATTTGTATAGCATAGCATAAGTTATAGCATTATTTCCAAAGCAGTATTTGTAATATTTACTTGTTAATTTAAGCAACGAAACCAACAGCACTGTCTCCAAAGGCCTGAGACACTGAATGCTAGGACACACACACATCTCGATCAATTTGCATGTTAAACAGAATTATCAAGGCACACTGTCCTCTAAGAATTGAGCATATGCATGTCTGTTACACTGCTGCTCTTACAGTCTGTCCATCCATAGGTTCCTCACATTTCTAATTAGATGTCATATTGTAGCAAGATGATGTTAATGTAAAGTGACTCACAGTAAACTGATAGCAGAGATGATTTGTGTGGGGTTTGACACCGGGGGGTGGGGGGGGGGGGTTGATGCCTCGCTCAAGGACATAGCGATGACAACGCAAGATTCTGATCTCTATATTTCATTAATTCATGATGTGAGAGGGCGAATAAAATGCCAGACAGCCTCAGCTACACGGTGTTGTGACTTGGCGAACTTCGCACGTCCCCTCAGAGACCAGGTTCAGTACACAAGGTCATTATGTTAATCAACTGCTCTAAATCAGTTTAGCCGCTCGAGGGAGCCATCGACACAGTACACGGTGAACCCAGCCAGGACCAAACACTGCACCATGATGCTATTCTTAGAGAAAAAAAGGAGGTGAGACTAATATTGGTGAGAGTTTGATTGAAACGACATATTAAAATTTGTTTCCTTTCTGATTTATGTCTTCGTTCATCGGCCTCCTCATCCCACTTGTCACCTGGATGTTTCATAGCATGTGATTAGGTCTACTGTGAGTCATTCTCCAGCTCAGAAATACTTTCTCTTTGTCTCTCCATGCTGTATGACTCACGGTCCTTAATCGGGTATGTAGAAAAGAACCTCAGCTTGACAATCTGTTTATCTAACTGTAGCTGTAGTTGTAGTATACTGTCATTTGGCAGCACTGCTGTCAATTACTGTATTTTACTTTGATTATTTTACAGGTTGCTGCCAGGATCAAGTTGACAGCAGACAATGTGTTATCAACATGCTCAACATGCTCAAACAGATAGGGAGTGTGAATAAAGTTTTGAATCAAACATTTGAATGATTCAGTGAAGCATGTGATCCAAAACTGTCCAAATACATATTGCATTTGATAAGGAACTGGTATGTTTGCGTTACCCTGTTTTTAACTTAAAATTGAAAACCTTTTATGCGGTTTGGCCTTTCATTTAAGTGACTATTAAAATGGCATTTCGAGGGCCTGAAAATGCAAACTTTTGAAACTTTGTTTAATATTGCAAGTTTTCAGAAATGATACCATTATCTTCTCTGTGTACTACAAAAAAAAAGTTAGAATGTAAAGAACAAAAACAACACGGAGGTCTCACGGTGGCGCAGTGGGTAGCATGATCGCCTCACAGCAAGAAGGTCGCTGGTTCGAGCCTCGGCTGGGTCAGCTGGCATTTCTCCGGGTGCCCTGGTTTCCCCCATAAGTCCAAAGACATGCGGTGTAGGTGAATTGGGTAAGTTAAATTGTCTGTAGTGTATGTGTGTGAATGAGTGTGTGTGGATGTTTTCCAGTGATGGACGCTGCGTAAAACATATGCTGGATAAGTTGGCGGTTCATTCTGCTGTGGCAACCCCAGATTAATAAAGGGGCTAAGCCGAAAAGAAAATAATGGAATGAAAAAAAACACAGATCCACTGTGTTTGTTTACAAAGTGACATCAACTACTGGCCTGAGATGCATATCACAGTATTTATTAATTTGTTTATTTAGTCGTTTTAGTGGATTTTTGTCAGGGAAGATCATTTTTAAAAGCATTGTTTTCTGTATGCAAAACCTTTTTAAAAATGCAACAAAAATTTTATTTATTTATTTATTTTTGCCTTTATTGCTACAGGACGATAGTTAAACTGCTGCAATTCAAACTGCACTTTTCAGACCATACTGCACATTTTGTGTGCCAGACCGCAAAGCAAGTTTTTGCATGTCACTATCTTCCAAGTTCAGGTTTGCTGGACTCTGACCTGTGAATTTGCATCACTTGAATGCTTGAGACCAATAGAGGATCAAAATATGACCACTCGCATCATCTTATTTGATCCTGCACCTTTTCATAGCTCCATCCAACCAAATTTCACGTTCAACTCTAGCATACTTTAGACAGGAAGCAAAGTTGGAAAAGGAGTGGGAGATCGGGAAAAGTCTGCAAGCCAGGATTTGAATTCGGGACACCCGAAGCACATTTGCACTCCATACCGGAACACTGCCCACAAGGCCATCGTAACAGACAAACATTCCATTTTTACATATATTGTGGTCACTTATATATCACTTACTCTTACTTTTGTGCTCACTTTCCTTGTGTTTAGTATGAAAGGTTGTTCCAAATCTATCTACTTAAAGAACCCTTTGAAAGAACTCGTATTTGACAACAGGTGGATATTTTTCACTCTCCTGATTCTGCTTGTGTGTTTAATTTTCAATAGATTATGCCAGATGATGTGCATTCAGTTTTTTTGGTCTCCCTACACCCTTAATCTCTCCAATGTGCTTATTCTAGAAGGCACACCCTTCGAAAGGATTATAGGGCATGTGTGTTGAGCCCTTCAGAATAGAATGTGTCCTATGAACGCTTTCCTGAATAACTGCTACATCTGTTTGCATTGCCATGTGACCTTTGTTGTCAGTTGCATTGCTTCACTTCCATCTCTTCTTTGGCCTCATGGGATGATACAGCAAGTTGTAATCCTGGAGATGCAGTGACTACAGTTGTATGTTTGTTTAGTATTGCTTTCTCGAGGAAAAACAGAAAATTAAAAGACTTTTGAAAAACAATAAGCTTTTAAATGTATGCAGTTGCCCAAATAATATTCCTAGCACATACTGATGTTTGCATTCTAGATATGAAAATTGGTTTCAGGATCAGATTGTCTGTTTCGTTTGAATGCATTGTTTAAGTGAATGATTCACAATCACCTACTGCGGAATTAATGTAACCTTCAGAAAGAGCCACTGGATAATCCTTATAAAACAGTTATATAAATGCCTTCATATCTATTCATATACAGAATATGAAACTTAATTTGACTCATAAACTATGAATAGAAATTGTGAATATTCATTGAATATCTTACGTAGAAAAAAATGCTCATATTAATAATTTCACATAAACCATCAATACGAAAAACAACTTTCAGAAATGTCTATCTGAAGCACACGTTGAATTCATCTTTAATTACAGTTCTGTTTGCACCATGTTTCATAGTGCAGAATGATGATTTTTTTTTTAGAATCGCTCTCGCATTTACTTCAGTATCTCACATACATTACCTCATTGTGCCACTGCTGCAGATGGCTCTGCGTTTGGTTAAGTAGTGCCATGCACAGCACAGAATAACCCACCATCCCATATACCGGTTGCATGGCAACAAGAAACATCTGATGTTCTGATAGCCTGTTCCAGTTGCAGAGGGGGAATGAAGAGAGAGAGAGAGAGAGAGAGAGAGAGAGAGAGAGAGGTGCAGCAGATGATATTTGAACATACTGAAAGACAGAACTTGGTTATGTAAGCTGCACAGTCTGTTACGTGACCTAATATGTGTTCATACTAATAATATGTTATTAATAATATTACGTTCCTGCATGCATAGCTCATCCTCATGAGATAATGCTCGGCTTTGCAGGCCTCAGCCGTGTTAAGTCTTAATTAGCGTAATTAGAAAGGCATATGAATAGGTCAGCGAGTCTCTCTTGGTACCGAACCCAGAGGTACCCAAAATATAGGACACTCGCACTCTTTCAGTGACTTAAATGCTCATAGTGATTTAAACACACATGCTGAAACACACATACAAGTTCAAGGTTTGACATGGATTTTCGGCTGGTGTTTGGTCACCAAGAGTTGTTTCTGGAACACATGAATGGGTTTCACCCTGCAGAAAGACGGAGCTGAACAAACCTTATCTTGCTAAATCTTAGTTGACCTGATTTGTCTACAGCACAGTTTCTTTTCCTTTTTCTCTCTATGTTGTTTAATTCTCTTTATCCCCGTGCCACTCTGTCTCTTTCTAATGAGGTCAGAGATTGAGTTTGTATCAAAGTCACAGTTACCCAACGAGTGAATCATGCGGCACATGTCTTTAGGCTCGTAGCTTTAATAAAAACAGTAGCAATGTCACTCTGCCTAAATAATAGATAATGGAATTCTTTAATGAACATGTGTCTGTTTGAGTAAGAGAGAGAGAGAGGGAGGGAGGGAGGGACTGTATGCATGATTCTGAGCGTCCTGGTTTCAGATGGCTATTTTAGGTCGGTGATTGATTAAAATAGTCTGTAGCTAAAGTTTGAGGGCAGAACTTTTTTGGGGATATCTGGGTTATTTTATGTAACTATCAAAACAGATAGTGTGTTTATGGAATAATCCCGCTCAGTACACACCGATGAGAGTATGTGTGTGTTTTTTTTTTTCTCATCACTTCCTCCTCTCATCTGTTCATCTTTTTCTTTATTCCATGCTAGATTAGTGTGCTGGTGAGTGAAAGAACAATCTAAATATTATGTAATGTAGCCTACACGTTTGTTTTTGTGTTATGGTGTGGTGTTTCCATTGACTGCTATTTTTATACTGAGCTAAGGATATTTTTTTATATCTCATAATCTTTGTTCTAAACCTCGCAGAATCTATCTGCATTTTTTTATTATTTTCATTATTAGTATGTTTATTAGGTTGTTTTCCTTGTCGGCTGTGTTCTGCTGCTTATAATGTAGGTGGTTTTAGGTTTTACTGTGCTTTTGGGGACGTTTCTCACAACGTAGGCATATTGTGCCTCACACACACTTGCAGAGCCATCTGTAGCGTCTTGTAAGGGCTATATCATTTGACACTGTCCACACAATGCATTCTGGGAAGAAACCAGTGATAAACATACCAGAGAAATAACCTATTTGTCATCTTCCCGCTGTTCTCATTTCTAGTTCCTTCATTTTTTATTTTCCTTTCAGCTCTTTTGCCAATTTTGGTGCACCCTTCTCATTCCTTCTATATTTATTCAGTCGTTTCTCATTTCATTTGGATTCCATCAGATATTCACAATATCAAGACTTTTAATAATAGCTTAAGGCCTTTGCAATATACTGTGGTACTGCACACCTACAAAGACCAATGTGTGTAAATAAACAGATTCATGTTAAATGTTGGAATATTTTAATTTTGTTTTATATAACGGAAATATTAAAAATCACAATTTTGTTGCCTCTCTCTCTCATATATATATATATATATATAT
>CAIGQW010054193.1:1835528-1861759 GCA_903798125.1 Danio choprae
GCATGCAGATGTTTTTGAGGCTTTAGTTTGTTTGACTACATCTGCATGCCCAAACCCATTGAGTTGCTGTCATGTGATTGGCTGATTAGATAATTGCATTAACAAGCAGTTGGACACACCAGAACTTTACATCACTAACAAATCAGTACCTCAACCTCTGAACTTCCTCACTGTCATTGTAAAAAAAACATACAGTAGGACAGATGAAAATACAGAGAATTTATAGACAGGGAGAAAGACAGAAAAAGATAAAATGGAAAAAGAGTGAGAGACAGAGGGCAAGAGACTGAATGTGCTGTAGTGAGCAGAAAGCAGGTCTATGTAAGCAGAGGTTCAGCCAGTCTGTCCCAGCTAGAGAGGGCCCCAGTTCACAAGCATACACAGTGCTGCCCACTCAGCTGTTTTCCTTTGTCTCCCACACTATTGTGTGCCCTTTCAAAAGAGGGGAACCAGGTAGGAATAGGGATCGGTCTAGGTGGGAGGGGTGGAGGTTTTAAAGATCTGTCAGGCAGACATCAGTAATAGACATTTTGCACTGCATGATAAAGGAATAACCAGTCTCTGAGTCAGGCAGAAACCTGAGCTTTAATCTATGTTCAGAAACCAGATCAAATTTATACTTGATACGGTTGTGTTGTGCGTTTGCGTCCATTAAGAGAGTATGTGCATTTTAAAGTATTTGTCTGTTCAGATTCAACTTTCTTTTTGTTCACAGCTTCTGCAACAGAGAATTCAGAAACTGAGCAACATGTAAAATGACCTCTGATAATGTAAAGGGAATAATATGTGAGACCTACTGGAATAAGATATGGGAACTAACATGATCAGTTGGTATGCTTGAATAAAACTGTTTTATGGAAATGCCACGTGACAATGTCCATTGTATGTTTAAGTGGCAAGAACATATTTTATGTGGGAACATGCTAGACTAATGTTCAGTGTTCTCTTAAAAGAGTCCAGAACTGTGAAGAACTGTTTTTGGGTTCCCCAAAGACCTTTGTATTTTTATTAAGTTAAAAATCTTTATGAAGTGGTAAAGTTCTATAGATGTTTTCAATCAGCAATCGCATTAAAGAACCTTTATTTGTTAGAGTGCAGGACCAGTTGCATGCAAGCCTTGCACATTTCTTACAGTATAAAATATTTTTCATTATTAGCAAGTATGCTTCTTACATGGTAGGTGTAACTAGCATCAGATTTGGCATGGCGTATGTAGCACATTCATGTCCTGATGCATTGTTTATATGCTGGCTTTGTGATTACTGACCATCATGTGGGGCACATGCCCAGAGGCCCCAAGCAGTCTGACCCCCACCCCCAAATGGATCGAAGACCCATCCCCCAGTCCTAAAGTTCCCTCTGGAAAAACACACAGGCCCCTGTTTGTTTCATGTATCTACTTGAGCATATGTGAGGGAGGGCCTCATCTTCAAGTCCTAATCAAAAGCAAAGGAGCTTCTGATTAATTTATAATCATGAATTTAACTCAGAGGTGCTCGTTATTGGTACTAAAAAGTAACTGAGAATACAACAGTATTCCTGCAGGTAAATAACTATAGAGGCCCCATCGTGCAACACAGGGGGCCTAGGTCTGTTTAAGGTCAGCATGAAATGGAAATTGTGACCGTCTTCTTCCCTATTGTGATTTATATCTGAGGGTGCATTTACATGACAACAGTATACTAAAAATGGAATGTTTCTCTTTGTTTTCCAAATGTTTCACTACACATGACAATGTTGTCAAAACAAAACTAACTAAAAATGCTGGATTATGCATGCCTAGAAAGTAGTGGTGATGACACCTTAGAAAACACTGAGTATGTGCACATATGGTCCTTTAGTCCACCATTGTTGTTTTGGTTATCAAGTAATCAATCAAAGGATCCTTGTTGTTTGCTAACTGCTGTGGTCTCGGATGAGTGACCAGATGCTTTTGTCATGCCTTTGTATGCATACGAGTAAAAGTGTACTTGTGTTCTGTCTTTAACTGATGTTAAACAATAAACTTAACAGAAGCAATCTCAGCTTGAGAATAAGCAATACAATGCCATCCACCATCTTGCTTTTGGTAGATCGGGTCACTTTGCATAAAAAAATTTATCATAGCTTCCATTTTCACAGTTCACACATACCTTAAAATTGCTTTTAAATTTGTTCTCACTAACAAAATCATTCAAACTATTTAAGCAAAAAAAAAAAAAAAAAAAAAGTATGCAACAGGCCTGACCTGAAAACAGTATTCTCTCACAACCTAAACTGGCCTCGGATCCAGCCTTGTTTAGAAACATGTGGTGTGGTAAGCTTACAGTAACTAAAACTTGATCAGTTAGAGTATTAAAAGTCTCCCATTTACTTGAAAAGCAGTCCAAATTGCAGTCTGCCACACTTGATACCTACACGCTTGCTTATAACCCTTAATTTCTTCGATCTAATTTGCATAATTGTGGCAAATATCCATCCGCAGGCGGACAGGCATGTAGTCCTGGCTGCCTTCTCTCTGATGTTCAGAGGCATAACTGTTGTTTTAAAATACATAAGCTTCACGAAAACGTTCTCAACGAGTAAAGGAACAGCGGTATTAATTCGCTTCTTGTTGTGTGTTCGTGGGCGCGAAATGCAAGAAACATACTAATGAGACGTGTCCCGCGCGCGCTCCTGTCTCCAGTGTGTAGGCGCTCGCGCTGTATGTATGAGCGCGATGATGATGCGACTGAGCCCCCGCAACCCCCCCGCCACCATTCATTCTTTCGTCTGTCCGTCGGACTAAAGACAGGAGCGACACGCCGGAGGTCGCGTGGACACCAAGGCTGAATGACAATAACGGAGGAATTCAACAATTCGACGAGAACTGAAATAACGGTTTGAAATTGGCGTGGTTACCTGAGCTCACCGTCACGCGAGAGGGATTCGCTTTATGTTTCATAACCGCCCGCGCTGCCCGGGCAGAAAAAAATCAAACCCACACACTAAAGGATGCGGATTTAACGGAAAAACTACCGAGAGCTATCTGGCTTTTTAAAAGGGACGAAATCAGGAACACCTATGTGATCTGGACGAAACCATTCTGCTTTGTCTTCGCCTAAGAGAAACGTTGAGATTCGTTGGATTTGAAAACACAGCCACGCCATCGGTAAGTCTGTGTACGCAACGGGCTGTTCATTTCAAGCTTTAGTCAAAACGAATCATTTATGGCTACCACATGCGATACGCTTGTCAAAATTGTGCAGTATTATATCGTTTAGTAATCACACATGGGTCGCGTGTGTCTGTGAGTGGTATGAATGGCCATGCTGCTCGCCTTTTGTTTCGGCGTGTGTCTGTGCGTCCACCGCGCACTCCTACCCAGACCATCATGTGAGCTTTCCACCCAAACATTACGGTTCAACACACTAATGTGAGGGATATCGGCGCAGGCTAACGGTATTTGACATTTTAAAATGCAGTGCAATGTGATTCATCTTGGGCTTCTTGTATACCATCTGCTGTGTTATTTTGATTTGTCATAGGCGGTGGAGGGGGATGCATGGCCTCTCCTAGCTGTTGCGCTGTCTCAATCCGAGACTAGAAAGAGCTTCACCAAAATATAGCGAAATTGTCACGAAGAGGAGGACAGGTAGTTGTTAAATCTAAGGCCCTTAACTGTAGTGTACAACAACCTATAATGCCTGTGTTTTGAACAGATTTCTTGGGATGATTAGTGTATTTAATATTTGAATTAAGTCGGACATGGCAGGTCCTGTCATTGTTTACTGTATAAATAGAGTGATAGGGCGAGAACACGGGATTTGATGACATTAACGCAGCATGCGGCGGAGTATGGAGGGGGGGGATTACGGCCGTTCGTGCTGCTGTTGACCGTCCCCGTCTCATTCATTTGGACAGGCTCTCGTCTCTTTTGGACTGGGATTTCAAGGAGCCGTTTAGCGTCCCCGCTGGTTTGAGTCCTCCGTGTGAGAACATTTGATTCAGTCCTGGTCGCTGTATTGGACTTTGATTCATTTTTTCAGGTAACATGACAACGTACCCTTCCAACTGAGCAGCAGTTTGTGCAGCAGACTGTTGTTGAACTTCTCTCTGTTTGTTCCTCCATGCTGAACTGATCGAGTACGAAATGTACTGTATGCATGTGCTGCTAAACAGTTGTGTTTTTTTGGAAATGTTGAGGTCTGGTCCTTATGTAATCCCTCTCAGTATGCCTTTGGCTTTTGATAAAAGAATCATTCTTTGTGTTGAATTATTGGCTTAATCATATTTGGCTTTATTGGATGATTAAGCATAGGTTTTCAGGTGGTTCTTAATGTGCATCTCTGTCTCTCTCTCTCGCTTTTACATGTTGACCTTAGCAGCTCATTATTAGCTTATCATGAAATATACCCACAATGCAGTTGTTCCTGTTGGATGGTTTAATGCCATGGCACATATAACACATGATTAATATAAAACATACTCAAGTCAAAATTCTGTCGTTGTTTATAAATCCTCATTCTGGTACAAATCTGTATGACTGACTGTAGTTTTGCTTACCATTGACTTTCACTGTATGGACAAACATGGTAACATTTCTCATAATAAATTTATTCTAGAGAAAATCAGTTTGGGATGGCAACAAGAGCGAATAGTTGATGAGGGTTTATTTAGACAAACTGTCACTTTACCATCTTGTTGTTTTTTTTTGGCTAATTATTAATTAAAGTTGAACGGAGAAATAAATAAAAAATAAATATAAATAAATAAATGGGATAATGTGAAAAGGGGAGCTCCCAGGTTGAACAGTGTGTGCAAAAACTACAAACTAGTAAGTTGGCCCATGATCTCCTGCCAACAGGATGTTCTTTAAAAGAATGGAACTCTGAACTTTCAGTTGAGCCAAAAGTGCAAATAGTAAAAAGAACTTAGCTATGCATTACATTTGTACCTGAGTTTCTTTTTTTTTGACCAGTTGTCAATTATAGTTTTTTTGTCAACTAATCATTTTGAATATTAAATTGGTACTCAATTTTTATAAATATATTTTGCCACTTTCAAACTTAAGCACTCAAACTTTTATATTGGTGTAGGACTGAAGTTTTTAACAGTTTTGCAATAGTTCTGTTAGCTCCAGCTATTTTCAATATTTCTTTGTTAAAGCTGTATATTGTAGATATTGAAATTGTGCAAATGGGTCATTCCTAGTACCTTTTGAACTCTTCAAATTAATTGCACTGTCCCAGAAATTGCTGAGACTTTGCATCCCATTGATGGACATGGATAGTATAAACAAAAGATAAATGCATAGTTGGATCCGTGCTTGCTGACAGATGGACAGACAGATCTGCTCAGATGTACTGATGAATCACTAACTGGAAGTGGCTGTGTTTGCTGAGATGATGAATGGATGAAGAGATAAATGGATGGATGCATCGGTGTACTGCCAGAGAGGGGAGGAATGCGACATTGGCCCCCCAGAGTGCTGACAGTCTAAATCCCCACATACTCTCTTCTCTGTATGTTGCTGTGAGTGAGACCACCATTGTCCCGATGCACAGGGTGCTGTGTTTCTGTAAGCCAAGTCATCATTACCACTGCCGGTGCTTTTGTTTCCACTAACGCCCCTACATTCCTGCCCATTGCCACACTATGGCACAGAGAGCAGAGATGGGCACAGTGATAATATAATCTGTATCAGCGTTTAGGGTTAGTGTGACAGTGAAGCTTCAGGTCAGATGGACATTCAGCCAGAGCTTATCAAGCCAGAATCAGATCCGCAATCTCACAATTTTTCATTGAGATGAGTCAAAATTTATGTAGTTTGACATTCATGCTACTGGAGAAGTCTCATGATCTGATTGGTATTATTGATATGGTGTTGGGTATCTTCTGACAGCGCAGAGCAAAAGTAAGGCTTTTATCAAGTGCAAAATCACTTGGACAGCTGCCCACATGTCTTTTAGTAGCCCAGAGAATGTCTTTATCGATATTTTCATCCTTAGTAGGTTTGGTTCAATTAAAATCTGGTGCTTTTGCTTTGTAAGCGTGGTTCATTTAAATAAGTCTGAATACCAACTGAAACTTTGTGCAGACCAAGACTGCTGAGAAGAAGGGTCTTGGTCTGCTTTTCTGTAAACTCTGATGCTGTAACATTGGTATTTGAAAGCAACCAGACTAAAGCTATATAATCTATCCAAAATCCGGATATGATCTATGAAGGCGTGAGCATAAAAAAGACTGAAAGTTCCAACAAACCTTGTTCTTCTCATCGTAGTCACAGTGTTCCCATTGAAGTTCAATGCAGATGTTGGAAATGCAGATCTTTGTTTTTCCTGTGTGATTGATAAATTCCAGGTACTGTTTAGACTCCTTTACAAGCTCTTCACAACTTCTCAAATGATAAAAATACATTGCATATATACACATGCAAGCGTGTTCAGCACACCACACAGCATTATTTAAGTTTGGTAAGCTCTGTCACACAATATATGACCATAAAGCAACTTTTTGTCTTTTTCCACTTCTAAAATAAGTTTGGGATCACCCCCACTGTACGCAACTGTGGCCCAAATCAGATTGGTTTTCCCATATGTGATTGACTCACATCTGTTTTTGTCATGGCAGTGTGAACAGCACAAACCACACGGAATCTTGGTCTTCTATTTTGTACCACTTTCATATTTGTTATTAAATCCAATGCAGATCTAATGTTTTTGCAGTGTAACTCCAATGTTTATGTCGCAATTCATGCAACTTTTACATAATTTTCGATTGACATGCATCATCATTCTGCATTCTCACGTACTACAAATCCTACGTGTCCCACTGTCCTGTTCCTTAGCGACTGCTCTTTAACTCTTGATGAATTGACTGGTATGGTCAGTCTTGGCTGTTCTCTGCAGTACATGATCACAACGGTTTGATTAGATTGTTCGTGTTCATTCACTCGAGTTTGTGAGCGTTGTGTTATCAGCTGCTAAATTCAAATCTGCTTTCCCGCAATAACTGTTGCTGAGCCAGAGAAAGACATGTGCTGTGCTAGTTATGGATCACAACTCATGGGTCTCATAACGGTAATTATAGGTTTCAAACACTGAAATGCACATTAGTACTACTAAAACTTTAGTACTTTTTTGTGTGTCGACTAAACCAACAAAGAGAACTAAACTACAATTGTGAACACATTTTTTGTGATACGTGGCACAACAGCTGGTCACTGTGACAGGGATATTTGAGTTGTAAGGCTACATTTTTGTAAGTCCAATATATAAGCAGTAAATATGATTTTTGGGTCTCCTTAATGCGAATTGTGACAGGTTAACATGGTTGTTAAATCTTAACATGCTCTGTAATAACAACGAGGCGGCAAATGAACATTCAAATGCACTATTTTGCAGTTGCATTGTGGCGTATTTGTATGGTGATTTTCACAATACTCATTTTAAAACAGATTTACAGAAATTTCTGATGCCTGGTTATGCTGCATTTTACAGAAAATATGTCAGTTGACACCATAAAATGTGTTCATCACAGCCACCAAGTGAGGTAAAGTCAAACGACCACTGGGACAAACAGTATTAAATCCAGTAAAATGTAAACAAATATGTCAGAGTGCAACTTTAACAGCACAGCAATCTTTAACTTCAGCACGAAATTGAACAAGGCCAGTGGTTTAGTGTTAATTAGAAGAACAGGTTTGTTTTTAGTTAGCATGATTAATTAAAATGCAGGCAACCTGCTCATAAGTATAGCTGTGAAGTCGTACAATAAACAAAATAAAAGTAATGTACTTAAAAATGAAATGTACTCTCATATTGGAAGGCATTTTGATCTGTTACCATATGAGCTTTAAAATGTAAAGCTTTAAAACAGAGCACATTCTCTTTTTGCAAGCTGCTAGTCAGGTTTGTGTTATCAAAAAAAGGGTCTTGGCACATTACATTAGCATTTTTATATGTCCACAGTGGCCTTTTTAATCCTGTCACCTGGACCTGGCACTTTTCTACTCTTTGAATGAAAGGAAATAATAAAATAGAATTTTCACATGAAATGTTTTAGTTCACAGCATCTTTCTACATTTTTATAATTTTTCTGCTGCAGTATTGAGCCTTATTACCATGTCATGTTTCTGCACTGACAAAATTTTCTCATCATAAACAAAAAAAAAGGCTGAAATGTTTTAAAAGATGACATGAATGCTTGTTCTGGACAAGTGGATGTTTTGGATGGACATTCATTCATTTTCCTTAGGCTTAGTCGTTTATTTATCAGGGGTCGCCACAGTGGAGTGAACTCTCTCGCATTCACACACACACACTCATACACTACGGACAATTTTGTTTACCCAATTCACTTATAGCGCATGTCTTTGGACTGTGGGGGATACCGGAGCACTTTGGAGGAAACCCATGCAAACTCCACACAGAAATGCCAGCTGGTCCAGCCAGGACTTGAACCAGTGACCTTCTTGCTGTGAGGCGACAGTCCTAACCACTGAGCCACCATGCCGCCCTTTGATGGACATGTGAATTTTACTTGCCCTCTCGGACAAGTACAGGTAGCTTGAAATCTTTGTGGGGATCATTGTCGCCAAAAACCAGACAACTGGATCCTGTGTAGTGTTCACCATGCTTGCTCGAGAATAAGCAGTGTGCTGCTTCATTCAAGGCATCACTCATAGATATAGTTTTGCTTTATAATTACAGACTTATAATATACACTATATAAGATAATGATATGAAGTCCTATAATGTGTGTTTACCAAGGAGCCACTATTTGATATGCAAGTTAAAAAAAAAAAATAACCACGACCGCAGACTTAAATTACTTGAAGGAGTTTAAACCATTAAATGGCTTGAAACAGTTAAAGTGGTTGAGTGACTAGTAGTTTATCATGTTAGACTAAAGATTTTACTAAATAACAGCAAAATCGTTGGTTTTCAAATACTATTCTTACATGTGGATTGATGCTGACACGAGCACTCCACAATTGAGTAGTGTCATCTAGTGGTGGTGTGTGGACTTGTTCTGATACTGATGGCAGTTTTTAAAACTTTATATCACTGTAAGTCAGTTTTGCACAAAGTATAAACCTATTTGAGGTGACTATAAACAGCTAAACAAGCAAATATAAAACTTCACTCCGCATAACTCGTAACTAGGCCCACACAGAATCTGCACGTGCAGAAATCCGCAGATTTCCGCAGATTTTTAGCCCATCATTGAGTCTATTTATTTACTTGTGTAAATGTGTGTAAATTTATATTTATTCAGTTTTTAAATTAATTTTAGTAATTATATTGACTAATATGAAAGTGTTCATTTGATTTATTTACAATACAGTTTGCTTTTAGTATATTATATGAGAGACTTGCTTTGTTTACCAAATAAGTGGATCTAGATAGGTTTGCATTGTAAACATTAAATAAAAGTAAAAAAAAAACTATTACTTTTTATTTCATATATTAAGTTTTTAATTACAATACTCCCAAAATAATTCCGCATAAATCTGCAGATTTTTTACGAATTTCTCAGCAGAAATAGCAAAAAATGTCCGCAGATTCTGTCTGGCCCTACTCATAACTAATATTTAATTTCAGATTTATGAATGTGTAAATGTCTGACCAGATTTAGTTTCTTTCTGGACTAGTGATTTATTTGTTGGACGGACAACTACATGAGAGTGCTTTATATCAAGCCCTGTAATGGGATGTTCTGCGCTAGATTAGCATCAAGGACAACATCTAATGACATCTATTGTTTGTGTAACTAGATTACAACATGTTGTTTCTTTGGGGATTAACGTTTCATAATAATAATAATAATAATTATTATTATTATTATTATTATTATTATTATTATTATTATTATTATTATTAAAATATCAAGAGCATTAATTTTACACCTTGTGTAATTTACATGCATTTTTTGTTTTTGGTAACAGTATTTTTGGTTACATTCAGTTAGAATATAAATAAGTATATTTAGGTAATTATGAAAAAAAATCACCTTTTGAAGGTAAAAAATTTGCCAATGCCTAGCACGTCATGGATCACAACTCATTTGTGTTTCAAATGAATTCAAAATTCATTTAAAGGAAAAGTGCATTTTTGTACTTTGCCATGTTTTGCACAGGATCTTCTAGTGCAGTCTCAAAGGCTTACACAGGCTCAGTATGTCCCCTTCATCACCATACAGACACTGTGTGCCCCGTATCATTTATTGAGAGTTGTTTATTACTGTTTGGATATGGAGATTCACACAATTCAGCATGCAATATCACATAGCAAGTAATTTGATCATATGTTGTTTTTGTATAATTGATTGTAACAAATGAACATGCTAAATTGACAGATCTAATTTTAGCGTTGGAAATCATTTAAATATTTTATGTTTTATTTGATAAAATATGCAGAATTGCTCAAAAGTGCTACTTAAAAATGAAGAGGAAATGATGTGTTGCTGTCTGTGATCATTTAATATAAGTTTTAAAGTGTAACTGCCATTACACTACAAAATTAAGATTAAGATCAGCAAGCATTCATTCATAATTATTTGTTGTTTACTTGAAAGAAACAATGTGTTCATCCGTTTGAGTCGTGCTGAAACGCTAGGGCTCAAGTTATCAATGCAGGGATTGTGGAAATGGGGTGTAACTGATAAGCTTTATTGATCAACTCAGATCTCACATTAGAGTATCGACAAACGAAACTAAAATTACGTAACAGTAACTGCATAACATGCTCTAACATAGCATTTGAATAAAAGGTGAGTTGGAAAGTCTTTTTGTGAGTTGAGAATTGACGTTTCTTTCACCTTATGGTAGAAATGACTCCTAATTGTGTGTGTGCATGTGAGTGTGGGTGGGTGGAGGAGGGGATTGGTGGTGTGCATGTGAGTAGGAGTGAAACAAATGATGTTTATTTATTTATTCTCTCCTTTCACATACAAAGAGTCAGAGAATGATCATGTACTCTAGCTCTACTCTAATCAATTACTAGAGATAGTGGATGTACACAGGGAGAAAATAGAGGCCATTTCTGTGACAGTGGGGTGTCGATATGAAAGACCATCAAGTGGAGGACAACAAAGAACACGCACACACATACACGCATAAAGCCCAGGAGGCATATGGTCTCTTATTCGATCTCTTTTATTAAAAGGGTGCAGCCAAAAACGGATTAGCCAGCTGAGACACAGAGAAAGGCAAGTAATGAGAGTAATGAGGGCATGGCAATGAAGAAATGATTTACCACTGAAAAATAAAGGCTGTGCCCTAATGTTTGTGGTTTTTGTTTCAAATGTGTGTGAAAAAAACAGTGTTGCAATATTTAATTATTTACTAAATTTGCTTTTGGTGTTCCTATATTAAGGCCTTATGGTTATATCCAGAGATTTCTGGGTCTCTGAGAGTAAATCTATAAATCTCAAAGCAGTTAACTGTCAAAATTGTTGAATTGAATTGATTCGTATTGAGTCCTCATAAATATAGTATTGAAATACACTGTAAAAATGCTGGGTTCCACACAATCGATTGGTGTTGAGACAACACGAAGGATTTAAGTTTACTTATTAGTTTTTCCAAATTTAAGTGGATTGATAAAAAATCTAATAAATTTGATTAAAACAATAAAAACAATTAAGATAAAAAAAAAACCTCAAGAATTGTGTTTTAGCTTATTTTAAATAAGTAGTTTGAACAAAAAAGAAACATTGTTTTGTTTGAGTGCAGATAATATCAAAAATTTTAGTACACTTGAGTTACCTTCATGGAAATTTGGAAAAATAATAATTATGACACAGTATTGTCTATCAAAATGACAGGGAAACAAGACTGATTTATTGTTCTAGCATTTTTTTTTCTTCAGGTTTTTTTTTTTTTTTACAAATAAAAAAACACTATCAGCTAACATTTTGTTTTTAATCCCCACTAAAAATGCTCCCATATTTCTAGTCATCTAAACCTACATGTTTAAGTCATGAAAATAAGTATAAGCTTTTATAAAAATCAAAATAAAGGGGAAAAAAAGAACCCGATAAAATCGTTGTATCTGCACAGAGCCCCAGACTAGAATGGTTTCAATTGCAGTAATTAAAAAAAAAAAAGTAGCCATTAGCAACAGACAAGAAAACATCAGATTTCATCTGGTGAGTAGGCGTTAGTTAATTATATCTTTAGAGATGAGCAAGAGTTTCCTGCGCCTCAATTCTGAAGCTTTCTGTTGCGTCGTCCTCTCGGCACACAACATGAAAATCTGATTGGCTTTTGAATGACTCTGGACTCAATGGAGTAATCAATTCTAATTTGAATATAATTTAACTGAACAGTATTTTTAGACTGCACAAATGGAAGGAAAATAAATACCCTGGTTATTGAAATGATTGTAATCGAAAACGGTTAAAAAAAAAAATCCTTGTTTTAATTAAACCATAAAAAGAGATGTTCATGGAAATGTTGGTGTTTTTTTTTCTTTTTCTTTTACACTATTACATCACTTTATTGCTCCCAGTGTAGTGATAAAAAACTCATAAGGTAGAATTGTACAATATTACTCTTGAAGACAGACAGACAGACAGACAGACACAAAGTTAGAACAACACAGCTGATGTGTTTTCTCTCCTTACTCGTAGTCTTACTAATATTCCCTTAAAGCCGCATCATTGGTCATCCTGGATGTAAATGCCTTTCTTAGGCTATGTTTACACTGCAGGCAAATGCGGCCCGAATCAGATTTTATTTTTTTGACTACACGTGATTCAGATCTGTTTTTGTCATGACAGTGTGAATAGCCCAAACTGCATGGAATCTGATCTTTTCAATTCTGATTTGTGCCACTTTCATATGTGGTATTAAATCAGATACAGATCTGATGTTTTGCAATCCGACCGCAGTGTGAACGGTCATGTTGAAATTCATGTGACTTTTACATCATTTTTTAATCGACAAGCCTCATTATCCTGTACTGGTTCGTGCTGCAAACATCCTCTACTCCTCAGCGGCATAGCAGAATAGCACACAGGGCAAATACTTTACCCCAAAAATTTAAGGTTGTTCATTTTGAATTTTTTTTTTGAATGACAGCTGGCGCTCATTAACCAAACATTAACTATTAACCTGTAACCAAAAAAAGGATTGTTCGTTAAATATACCTCCATAATAAAATGACATGTATAAAAATGATAAAATACATAGGTCTACATGAAATAGCTATATTTCACATTAGTTAAATAGTTAATACATTAACAAAACCAAATGCAACAAGTTTAATGCTCTTTTTAATTTTTTTCATTAAGGATCCTTAAAAAAAATCCTTCAATATGCCGGCATGGCAGTTTCACTTTTGAGTTTTGACTGTATACAGCCTATGCTGTTTATAACAAATTAACATGATTTAACTGTAGGCTGGGTTATCAGACTCAAACAATATAATTTTTAACACCAGTGAGCCCTGCCTTCGCAGTTCAATCTGCAGCTGCTCATTAACCCTTGATGAGTTCACTACACGCCGGTGGTCAGTGAGACGTGCACCGCACTTCTCATTAATTACAAATCATCAAAAAACACATGTTTTAGGTTTCAAACACTAAAATTGACATTAGTACTAGAAAAGCAACCATTTCATTCATACAAAAACACAGCGATTGTCTGTGGAAAAAGTCAATAATCATATTAAAAACTTTGACAATGGGCTTTATTCTCTCACACACACACACACACACACACACACACACACACACACACACACACATTGTGTGCATAATTAGACATTTTGTGCTGTGTGTAGTTGTACTTTTGCGCATACGGGTCAGTTTAGAATCATGATCTGTTCACACTGGCAGATACTCATCTAACATATGGATGTACTGACAAAAGCCTGAGTGTGAGAGTCTGGACCCTGCAGGCACACTTTTGTACACACACACACTCACACTCTTGCCCCTAAAACTTTATTGATTTCCTCTCCTTCTTTTGTCTTCTTGTCTGTAGTAGCGAGAATCAAACAGCCAATTAGGAATGGCCATGCCTGAGCATCTGTGTGACTGTCTTTGAGAGTTTGTGTCAATTTGGTTTCATTTTATGTGTGTACAGACATGAAATGACCTTTAAATCTGTACTTGCAGACACCTTCAGTTAGATACTGCTAAAACACATTGATGTAGAATTTGAGCTGAAGTTCTATTTGCAGACAGCAAATTTCTTAAAAATATGATGGGTGAATTTTGTACTGCTTGATTTTGGAAAAAAATGATTAATTGGATTTACTCAATTTAAACAAACAATTGCAAACAATTTTTATTGGTTGAATTCAAACAAACTAATTAACTGTAGTAATGTTCAACTTCATTTGTTTAAGTTGAGCCCATATAAATTGTTTGCAACCAGTTGTAGTAAATACAATAAAGAATTTTGCGTGTGTGTGCATGTGTGTCTGTGTGTAGAACTAGAACTAGAGGGCTGTTATTGAGGTATTTCTACCTCATAAAATTTTGCCAAATGTCATGTATACATTACATGTTAAAATATTGTTTTTTGAGTGTATTTCGAAATCATTTGAAAGTAGGGGAAGTTTTTTCCATGCGCATATATTTGGTATCGCTCTGAAAAAAAATAAAATTGGTAACACTGCCGTAATTTTTTTATGTATTTTTTATTTTTTTCAATCTCGTTGAAATGGCTATGAAAAAAAAAAGATCGATATTGCAATGTGCACATCCGCAATAGTCACATCGCAAGATATGCATTGTTGAGGCTGAATTAGTTTGCTGGTCAATAGTTGACGAGGAGCTACAGAATTGTATTTAATTACTGTATGTATGTTTAGACTGACACCTACACAAGGAGTCATGGTGTTAATTTGTTTGTTTTAATGACAGCAGTAAATAACTGAACAATTATTTGAACTGTACAAGCTAAAAATTTACATTCAATTTTTTTATTCACAAAGTGTGCAGCTTTTGTCACTGCAGTGTATCTTTCTGGGCTTCTGAAAGATCATTTCAAGTACACTACTAGCACATTGATATTAGTATACCTACTAAATAAAGTATACTTTTATACTTGTCCTTTAACCAACTATACTTCTTTTTCCTAAAGGTGTATTTACTGACTTACTTGCTAAGATCAGTCTTGTACAGCCAGGGGGACTATTGCTGCTCTGACAGCCAAGTTGGGTCAAAGCTAGGGATGCTTCGATCAGGATTTTTGCAGCCGATACGGAGTACTGATGCCTTGTCATGGTGATCGGCTGATACCGAGTACCGATTCTAATGCTTTAAGCTTTATAATGCATTAAGCACATTTTCCCTCTAAGTATGAACCTTAAGAGAAGATCTTGCCTTACTTTAGAGAATAAATTAAGGATGCTGCATATAATACCTTAAACACATCTCTTATAACTATTTAGGTGTGAACGTGTCATGGCCAGAAGCAGCTTTACAGAAAATAATTCAACCATTCATTTATGTATCAGGGGTTGCCACAGCGGAATGAACCGCCACAGAAAATAATAAAACACAGATATAAAAATTGTTAAGAAAAATTACAAACAATGCAATTTGGAAACATTGCAAATGATGAAAGAAGAATTCAACATGTCTCAATCAAGTATGGAATCTAATACTTCTTTACTAAAAGGAAATATGCCTATGAACTGTTTATTGGAATAAGTATATTACAAGAAGTTATATTATTAAATATTAATGTTAAAAAAAATAATAATTTATTTAATTATCTAATAATTCCAGCCAGCTTTTAGTGAACTTGCAATATTGTCAAAAACACAGAACTTTCAGTTGTTATATGTACATGCATATGTTACATGCAGGACCATTCAAATATAAATATAGTGAGAGGGAGATGTGCACTCGTGATATAATTTTTGCTCAATTCATTTAACCTAAGAAATGTAATGCTTAGCCCATCACTGTGCCTCTCGCGATTTGTTCTCTTGCTCATTCACTCTCGTCGCCATGATTTCCTGGTATTTTAACTCATTTTTGTGGATCACAGAGCCGGTATAAATTTTCGGGAGACTCGCGAAGCTTCCTGGAGATGTCATAAGGCTGGATGAGACACTAGATAGGGGCGATCAATCCGCTCCCGTCACAGCAGCTCAAAACACTGGAAATACAATGGCTGCACTTGGATGAACATCACTCGCGTGAGTCGCACCTATAAACTGTAAACAGAGGTCGCAACGCATCTGTATATTTTTTAGCTGCTGTGGTGCGAGCGCATCGATTGCTCATGCCCCCAATCATTATTTACCTGTGTTGGGGCTGCTGTAGGCTATGCATAATATACAGGAGCGCACGTGCGTCTTCGGTTCTGTCAGGTGTGGTGCGCGCATTCTCGTCCAGCAGAGAGTGTCTGTGTGGAACTCCACCATGCGCGATTCCGAGAGCAGAAATTTGTAAACGCGCGACCATGTAGAGACATAAATGACATGACGTTGTGTAAATAAGATATCACATACAGCTATTTAGCTTGTTTATTAAAAGAAGTTGTAAACTGGCTCTATATAGAAAATAAAAATAACTTTACTCCAAGGGGGGCGGGGAAAGCCCCCCTTATATAATGGTAGGGCCCGGACTGGATCATTGGCTTTTAAGGATAGGGCGGTTAAAGTGTCTTTTCATCTTTTCTAAATGTCCTTTACTCATTTTTTCTTTTTAACTACTACGATAAGTTGCCTTAGGATGGGGTGTCCAAACTTCCCGCACCAAACAATTTCTTTTTTCTTTTCTTAACACTCCTCAATGACCTTCAGGCAGCTATTTGGGGTACACCAGAACAGCTTCAAGCAATTTGCAAAGAGGGACCTGCTTTGTCTGAAAGGGTTGCACCTGAGTCCCTGTCCTCAGGGGAGTTTTCTTTTTGTGTGTGTGTTTATGTGCACAGAATGTCTTCATTAGAGATGGTTCAAATACATGGTTGACTGAACCACCATTTCTGTCCTGGACATGGGACTGCCATAATTAACTCATGAAGTTCTTTTTTGATAGCGGAGAGAAAATATCTCGCTTATATCATGTTTTGTTGTCCTTTTTTATGAATCTTGATAGTATAAATTTCCTTTATTTTTTTGTTGTGTTGAAAAAGCAACGTAGAAATTTTACATAAGAGATTGCTGTGTGTTTCACAGAATTATCTACGTTTATTTGTAATTGAAATATTGCTTAAATTTAATTTTACTAAAGACCTCTGGTTTGATGAATAAAGCTACAGGAGGAAAACCAAGGGAGAGCTATATTTTATTGTGCAGGAATCTGCCAATTGCTGACATAACTGAACATGCACAGTTGTTGTACATAAACTTATGAATCAGCAGACTGAAAATACAGAAAGTAAACGCCTGAAAAAAATAATGATCATCACAGACTGTCAGGGCAAAACATGTTAAATGATGCTCAACTATTTGCTTTACAGTATATTTATTGTCATAAAATCTAGCCTGTAACAGAACAACAGCTGATTTTAAGAACGTGTGTGTGCGTGCTCGTGCTCGTGCGTGTGTGCGTGCTCGTGTAACGGAGGCACTAGAGGAGTGTGTGGGTGTAATCCAGGATAACTGCTCTATGGCCAGGCTCTATTTTCAGCACTTCCCTAATCTACACACTAATGGGATTGGGAACAGCCATCTTTCTCTGTTTGTTTGGGTTGAGTTGCCTCCAAAATATGGGTTTATCTCCCTCTCTCCCCCTCTCTCTCTCTCCCCCTCTCTCTCTCTCTCTCTCTCTCTCTCTCTCTCTCTCTCTCTCTCTCTCTCCTCTGTCTCCCCCTTGCACACATTCATTCTGCTTTATCACAGACGTACACCTGTTTTAGTCCTCTCTGACCATATGATGGAGTAGACAATATCTATCTGTCTATCTATCTATCTATCCTGTAGGGATGCCTCAATACTTAATATAATATTGAACCGTACAACCTCCACGGTTCAATACTCATATGAAAATTGCGGGTTTGCATTTAAATGAAAAATTTAGCATTTTCTCCATTCCTTGAATTACTCTCTGAACTGACTCTGTGCATGTTAGTATGTATATTTGTGCGCTAAAAACAAGGCTCACCACAAGTATGGCCCATCAGTGAGTGCTTAAGTTAAGTATAATTTCACGAGAAAATGAAAGCGACATGTGCCGCATGTCAGATCACTAGCGTAAGAAACAAAAGCCCACTCTGTATGTCGCTATTCTTGTATATAGCTTTTGTTATTTAAACTTTGAACCTCAAAGTGCGAAGAGGACTTGTGCGGGAGATCTGAGAAATGCTTATCTGAACAGGTGAATGAAAGTTACGATGCACAAATTAAGACTTGCTTCTCAATGGTAAAACTTTATTATGATCAATCAATTTGTCCAAATTGGCAAGTATTCAGTCGGTTATGCCTCAGACAATAAACATTGGAGAATTTGTGCTTTCTGTAACTTTCTCATTGTGCTGCATCTGTGAATTGTCTTTAAGTAAGAACATCTTATTCCTGCTGTCTGTGTTTTTAATATTAATCAAACAACAAAAGACAATGGAATCCCTCTCTGCTCTTGACAGAATAGCTATATAGCTCAATAATCGTTAAACTTTATTAAATTTAAACAGTTAAAAAACTACAATATGCAATGTAATATTTGATCATATTATTCATCTTTTTTCTGAAAATATATACCGAACCGTACCAAAACAGTCACCCTAAAACCAGAAACCTGTGAGAAGCCTGTATTGTTGCATCCCTTCTATCTTGTCTCTGTTTGTGAAAACTCCTCTTATAAACTCTATATATTTTGCAAAGAATTTCTTATTTACATTTTGTTTGTGCTTTGTTGTGTGTATGTGGAACCAATTCTGGTGTACTTGGGCCCCGTTTATACTAATACATTTTAGCTTTAAAATGCATAACTTTTGCTACAGTTATGCCTTCTGTCCACACTAGCCTGGAGTTTTCGAGCCCTGAAAGCAGAGAGTTTTGGAAACGCTGAAGAAGCCGTTTTCCATATCAGTGGAGAGGTGGGGAAAACGGAGACAACTGAAAACAGAGGCGTGGCTGCAGACAGATCTGATTGGGGCTTTTTCTCATTATTAAGTACACAAAGTTCAGTCTAGCATCCTTTCCTTGTAAGTTCAGACTTTGCAAGTTTGATATAGAAACAAACTCCTGAGGACAAATCGGGTAAATCTTTCAAAGGGAACAGTGTAATTTATAACGTCATTCACATCACCCTGACTACGTTGTTTTACTTAACAATAAAATGAATACATGATATAAGGAACTGCCTATTTTTATTTTGATATTAACAACTTAACAGACACCAAAAAATGTTAAGGCACTATGTCTACATATTTATATGACCGTCATCTTCATTCATTCATTCATTCATTCATTCATTCATTCATTTTCTTTTTGGCTTAGTCCCTTTATTAATCTGGGGTCGCCACAGCGAAATGACCCGCCAATTTATCCAGCATATGTTTTATGCAGCGGATGCCCTTCCAGCTGCAACCCATCACTGGGAAACATCCATACACACTCATTCACACACATACACTACGGAAAATTTTTAGCTTACCCAATTCACCTATACCGCATGTCTTTGGACTTGTGGGGGAAACCGAAGCACCCGGAGGAAACCCATGCCAACACGGGGAGAACATGCAAACTCCACACAGAAATGCCAACTGACCCAGTCGAGGCTCGAACCAGCGACCTTCTTGCTGTGAAGCAATCGTGCTACCCACTGCACCACCGTGAGGCCCCGTCATCTTCACTGTATGCATATTTGTAACAAAACGGAGCCTATAACATAACTGCCTCCTTTCATTTTCATTGAAAAATACAAAACATACCCTGTCTCTTCTGCTGAATATCAGTTTTAATAATTAATAATCAAATAAGTTTATACAATATAGTAAATAAAGACAAGCAAGAATCAGTCAAATGTGCAGAATCAGTGTTGGTTACATAAATTAATATATTAACTTATCTTTGCGAACAGCCAAAACACGTAACCTGAGAACAAGTAATAGATTCAAAAGACCGAAGAGTCTTTAGATAGAGACAAGATGAATAAAATATCCCGTTTAACAACTACAGTGAGATGAGATCCAGCAGTATATCCTTGATGAGCCGTCCAATGTGCACTGCTCTCACCTGGGGAGGTGTGCCCAAAGCACCCGCTGACTGCCTGGGGCTCAGATGTCTACATACACTGCAGTGCCTGACAGAGTGTGTGTGTGGTCACATGATGTGCGTTTTCAGCGGTATAGTGTGGAATGATTTTTTTTTTTTTTTTGACGGATATTGCTATTTTGATTTGCGAATTCATTTTGTCGTCAAGCTTCAGCTCAAAAATCTGTATCGTGGCTTCTTACTGCTAAAATGCAGTGAGTGTTAGTTAAAAAAGGAACTGAAAAGATATTAACTTACTTAAACATTTATTCAAATTTGTTTTTAAATATTTAAAAATTAGCTAGTTTGTAACTAAATTTGTTAACATGTTCTTAAATTACTTTGCAATCTTAAGTCATGCTTGTAGTCACATTGAATGACGTAATATCCAATAAGAAGCATTTAAATCGTTAAATGCTTTAATTCAGCAACTAGTGCATCTATATATAACTGTCCTATGAGTATGAAATGACAAATTATATTTTTATAGTGCATTACATTACAGTCAGTCACTACAGATGATGCACATACCTGCATCATGACCCGTGAATGCACGTATGTGACTTTGAAACTAAAATATTCCCATATTTCCGGTGTCCTGTTTTTCTTTGATATGAATTCGTCTATTAATGCTTCTGAAGCGTCAGATGCCATCATCCCACTCGTCCGTGCTTTCCTGTTTTTTAATAATTTTTTTTTATGTGGTTGTTCCACATAGTTCGGTTGCTCAATTTTGATTGGGCAGAACGAAAGTGTGAGCACTCAATTGGCTAGTAAGACTGCCCCACACAGACGCCATGCACACATTTTCTCTGGGTGGGTAAAATGATATAATACATATTTCATATCGCAGCCTCTTAGCGATTAGCTAATCGCAACGTTTCAAATTGCAATTTGATTTTGATTAATCGCACAGCCCTAAAAGGCACTGAAATCAGCTTTTGTTTCATTGTAAGATGATTTTTCACAAAAGCCAGCAAATTTATGCAAAGTTACTAAGGAGGGTGGAGATAAAAATGTGGAGGAAGAGAGCAAAATTTTTGAATATTAATTGTTGTTTGTTTTTTATGTAGCATTTTTGCCTTTATTATGATAGGACAGTAGATATTGACAGGAATTGAAATTGGAGATAGGATCAGGAGGTCTGCATGTCAGGATTTAAACTCGGGATGTCCACAGTGCAGTTGTGCTCTATGTTGGCACACCGACCACTAGGCTCTCGGCGCCAACTCATTATTTAAATTTTGAGTTCCACTGACTCCTACAAAACTGTCTGCCATATTCACAGTGTCCAAAATATTACTGATATATAAAATGTTAGAGGGATGCTTTGTAGCTCAGAATTATGATGAATGTCAAACTAGACTGGTGTAAAAGTTGCATGTGTTCTTCTATAACTTTACAGACTGGGATCAAAAAGATCTGACCTCTATTGGATCCATGACCACATATAGATGTGGCCAAATTGAAATTGAAAATATTAATTTCTTTATGCTTTTTCTGCTGTTCACACTAACATATAGAGAAATAATAAGCTTTATAAGGATAAGCATTCTCATGCAAACTGAATTTTCTAATTGACCGTTACATTCACATGGTCATCAAACACAGCATATCTTTAATTGGCTATAATGTTCAACACTGCAAAACATATAAAATTGTCACCTCACAGAACGTTGAAAGAAATATGGTACAGTTTTTTTTTTTTTTGTGTGTGTGTGTATTGACTTGCTCTTAAAGTATCAGTCTTTTAGAATCTTTTGTTTGCTAGTTTGTTTATATTCTAAATTATTCTTTTATACTGTTCAAGTAAATACACAAAATCAGGTCCATAAATCCACATGATATAGATCAGTGTAATACAATGTAATTCTCCTTCCATCATAAGGTCAGCAGTGAATCAGAATTTCTCCCTCATGGGCACCTGGGGTCTTTTGTTTGTGTGTCCCTGGAAGCCCTTCCGTAATCTCTGGAGTCCAGTCCCCACCCCTCCTGTTCCCCTTATGACTGATGGAGCTGTCGTGAGGTGATGCTCAGGCCAGTGGATTAAAGCTGGAGCCTGCTGGGAGAGAATGGGCACATAGACACAAGCTCACTCACACTGACATGAAAATTACGAAAGCTGTTCTCTATAAACAAGCACATGCTCGTATAGCTTCTCTAATTTAGACTACCACAATGGACATAGTTTTACCTATGCATGCAGGCCTAGGGTATCACTCCATTTCAGGTACATTACCATTAAAAGAATGCATATGCTGGCTCTATTCCAAATAGTATTTTGTTGCCTTGCTGTCTACCCATGTAGGCAGCTGCCTTCTAAAGTAGCTGAAATGGGCTGATTTGAAGATGTTCTACATAGAAAAACTTAGATATGAATAGGCCATAGTTTCTTTGACTGGTTGCTAAGATAAGGAGTACACTAAGTTTTTTTTTTTTTTTTCCTCCATTTTTTTTTTTAAACCCCCCCCCCCCCCTCCAAACTCCCTTATTCTGCTTAAATTTGTCTGGATTCCATTTTTTTAATTTATGATTGTTTTTCTTTATTGCGCTCCATTTTAATGGTTAAATTAAGTTTTAGTGATCGATTTAAATAAAGATACTTTTACAGTTTAACAGTAATTTTTTTAAATGATTACATTTGATGTTATACTTATGATCCCAAATTATTACTTTCTTTTGTATAACAATTTTTACAATGCTGCAATCTCGTTTCCTCAACCACACCAACATTTTCTTCCCACAGATCTTCTTCAGTACAGCTTCCATGTGTTGCTCAAAGACCCGTGGTAATTGGGTTTGACGAAGGCTGCTTTCGTTTCGAGGCAAAAATCCTCCTTGTTTGCAGTGCTTTATTAGAAATGGACACAGCTTAGTTTTCTCGAATGGGATATCACCCTTTGTGGTCCACACACACCGCAAAAATTTATTCTACAAATGCAATCTTTGCATCTGACGATTCTTCTGTACTTGCTATAGTATATTGTAAGGATTTATTTTTTCCTTTTTGCTCCTTGTTTAGCATGTTTTTTTTGTCTTTTGTTTTTTTGTTTTATTGTTGTTTATTTTTTTTCTTTAGATGGTCATCGCAGGTGGCCTTTCTCATTCAGAGTGTTGAGAGAACTTGCAGAACAGTTGCTGTCCCGATTCCTGTTTTTTTTAAGCTTTTACAGTCTCAGATAGTCTCTTTGACATGATCATTTTGACTTTAAATTAATGCTTATAAATATAGTGTAATTTTGCACCATATTAATGAATTGTCATCAACAGGGAAAATGCATATGTCATTTTATTTGTCAGTTAATGAAACCATGACAAGGAACATGCATTTGTAAATGAGTTGCAATGGATTTAGAAAATAATTTAATTCAAAATGGCTAAAATTATCAAATTCTGTGACAATGTATTATATATATTCATCCATGTTTTCTGCATCTCTGAAATCATAGGGCCCTATTTTACAGAGCAGAATATATAGAAGTTCTGCCTTGTTTGAAGTCAAATTTGAATGTGATTCTCAGAGTTTGTTGGTTGGTTAAAACTACTTCTGCGTGCGTGCGTGCGTGCGTGTGTGTGTGTGTACGTGCGTGTGTGTTTTTGTATCTGGCACAGACACACACGTACTTGGTCCAGTACAGTTAATTTGGTCTGGACAGAAACTATTGATCCTAAATTTGTCTGGCTGCCCTTTTGTCAACCTTTTTGTTTTGTTTAGTTTTTTCCTCATCAAATGGGCATGGCATATTCTGTCTGAATTCAGTGGATTCATGAAATGAAATGCATAACATACCAGAAGTAACATTAATGTTTCAGGGATGCAGATTTTTTTACCTGATCTCTCTTTCCCTTCTTGCCCTAGAGGTTTGTAATGTCCTCATATATTTATGGGATAAAGTTTGTCCTACATGCAGTTGCCTTTTTTTTTTTCTAGATTCTGTTGATTCTAAGAAGTCATCTTTATGGTGGGATTAGCACAGGGGATTGTTCAATCTGAAAGAGGGAACGAGGGATTTCATTTAATCTGTGTTTTGGTTTTGGTTTGAATTAATCTTAGTTTGTTTTTGTGTTAACTGTTTCTTGAGAATCGGTTCATGTTTTATTTTTTTTCCATTGTGGAAAAGTTTATTTGTTTAAAAGTTTTTTTTGTTTGGTCATAGAACTTCAGCCAAACAAAATTTGAGCATTGTGGCTTGCTATTGACAGGTTGTCCCACTCTTGTGGCCAAAACGTATCAGCAAATGTTACTGCAATAAGAAAAGAAAGTTATTTTGATTAAATGTTTGTGAGGGCACACAAATAAGAAATAGTAATATGCACTAAATAAATCGTTTACAGTATATTAAAAAATATTTAAGGACCAAATTATCAGTCAGAAATATGAATTGTCAACCATGTAATTGTGTTTTTGCATTATATTTAAAACAACAGCAAAAACATTCACACCATTATGATTCCTTTATTGACAAAACGTGTGGGGTTTTTTTTCTGCATTTTCATTCCTGTTCAATATTATGTCTACATTTTTAAATAGAGAGAGATTTAAAATACAGATGAGATTTTAGTAAATGTTGCATACATTTATACATTCTTTAGTTCTCTTTTAATGCATCTACAACATCACTGAGGGCCAGAAAATCAATCATAGAATACCATAAATGTATACTTTTTTTTCAGTTTCTAATCTTCCTATGTTTCCTAAAATATTTTTTATGTGCATTTGGAACCTGGACTTGCTTTTCTCTGATGTTATAGTTTGTACAAAATGTTCAGAATACAAAACGCATACAGATTGCAGGACAGCTAATGAGCCCAGTCTGTTCTGTACCAGGTGAAACTAACCTCATCCACTTACAGTCTGTTATTGAGGAATCATTCATCTGCTTGCAACTATATTTAAATATGCAATATTTGTCAGAAATAGATTTGAGGTAATGTTTTAACACACTTTTGCAGAATAAGTGCAAATGTTTTGTTATGTGCTGTGATGGACATCTTGTCCTCCTCTGACACATTTACTGAGACCTTTAATAAATAAAGAGTTTGCTGGCCATGGTCTTACTTTGTGCTACTTTGTATTCCAGGGCAGCTGTTGAGTTTCCAGCTGCGACCATGAGTACCATCTCACCGACTGATTTTGACAGCGTGGAGATCCAGCAGCAGTACAACGACATCAACAACCGCTGGGACATCGCAGCTGAAACAGAATGGGACAACGAGAACAGTTCTGCACGCCTGTTCGAGCGTTCCCGAATCAAAGCACTTGCAGGTCAGTTTCATTTATTAATTTTTTTGCCAGTGTTTTGTGAGGACTTTTACGCCCAAGTTTGGTTTTTAGCATTGTTTATATGATTGCATGCATGCATTATCAGCTGATGTTCAACAGGTTGCATTATGTGATTGTGTCCAGTAGGGGGTGGCATAAGGCAAAATGTAATCACAATATCATTTGAACCATCATAATACCAATTTTCTTTGAATGCTCTTATTGTGATTTTTAGAGTGTATTGAAGTGATCTTGACGTGAATGCATGAGAAAGTTATAGTAATGAAACCATTTGAAGCGTATGTTTAGAGTAAGGGTTTAAATAGTTGAAAAGGCCTTATCAGGGTTGTCAGTGTGTAACTCTGCCATTGGTGTGTGTGTGCAGTGAGATACCATCTTTTGACATGCAGTGACTTGATATCCACATAGTTCATGTGCTGTTATTTACCCTCTCTCATCTCCAGGGCTTTTCTTATGTCATATTTATGACCCACTGTATGTCTTGCCTGCTTTTTTTTTTTTTTTTTAAGCCAGTCAATGTCATGCTCTTTCACACATCTGTGCATATCGTAACTCAAGGTAAACGATGAATGAATTTAAATTTGCATTTAAAAGTTGCTTTCAAAGCTACAGATTTGAACATTGGGTAGCAGAGAAACAAGATTCATTACATGTCTGCATGCAAAAATATAATATGTTTGTAACAAAAAAAAAACCCCACAATATTAAAGGTATTATTATTAAAAAATAGTTTTATTAAATGCTTGTAATGTTATGTTTTGATGCATTTAATTTTATAAATGAATGACTTTATGAAATGACAATGTTTTAGTAAATCT
>CAIGQW010054193.1:1862159-1934195 GCA_903798125.1 Danio choprae
AGCTGCTGAAACATCTCAAGAATGATCAGTGGAAACAGAATGTACCTCAGCTCAATTTAGAGCTTCACGGCAAAGACTGTGAATACTTATGTATATATGATTTTTCAGGTTTTTTATTTTTAATAAATTTGCAACTATTTAAAAAAATATTTTTTCACATTGTCATTATAGGGTATTGTGTGTAGAATTTTGAGGAAATAAATTAATTGAATCCATTTTGGAATAAGGCTGTAAAATAAAAAAAAATGTGGAAAGTGATGCGCTATGAATACTTTCCAGATGCACTGTATATAATCGAGTTTCATGTGAGAGGAGTTAATTAACTTTTTTTCTTTTCTTTATCTCTTTTTTTCTCTTCAAACCCAGCATGCGAAAACCACCATATTAATCACCATAAACATTGGACAAAATTCATTCTTGCAAGTGCATATAGGCAAGGGAAACTAGCGAAGAGAGGAGGCCAGGTCTCAGAGGCCCAGCGCTCATGTTTCTCACACCCCTACATAGTTAACTTTAGCTGTTCTCAGACATTACTCTCCTCCTGTTTGTTTCTCTCATGCTCCTATGACTTTTTTAATTTTATAAACACAAATAAGCATCACCCATTGTTATTATAACAAACACCAATTTATTATAGCTAGCTATAAATGGTTACAGTAGATGTAAACTCATTCTTTCCCTTTTGGGTGTGGTCATATGAAAGTTCTCAGAAATGAAATATTTGGTTTCACATTTTTTTGTCTTCCATTTTCATGTGCATTAGCTCATGTTACACAGCTGTGTGTGTGTGTGTGTGTGTGTGTGTGTACGTGTGTACGTGTGTACGTGTGTGCGCGCGCAGATGACATTGTTATCAAAATGGTCACTGAAATGCTGAAATCTGCAAAAAAAACACTCAAATTATTGTATTATACATTACAGGAACAGTTGCCCCCTAAGTCACTTAGTAGCAATGAGGATTGAAATATTAACTGCTATAGTCATGTAAAAAAACATTAAAAAAATAAAAAAAAAACCTGATACAATGTTTAATTTGATACTGTGAGACAAAAAAAAAAGCTTGCTAGCAATTGTTAATTTGTTACTGTGCTGTATTATTGGGTTGCTCTGTTTATTCTCTTACTATCATTTTCTTTCTCCCATTTGTTATTTGTGGGTTTGCCATGATAAACACTTTCATTCAGTGACACACGTGGCTTCACCATTGGCTTAGTGCGTCTGGCCATAATTTGACCTGTGATCTCTGCTCTTTGATGGTCACTGCTGGTGACACTCACTAATCAGCACAACCTGCCAGTGGACTGGTCTTCATTACAAGACTTCCTCTTGTAAACTCTGTACATGCAAGAAACGCATGTGTGAAAGTGGGTGTGTGTGTGTGCGCTGAAGTTGTTTGCAAAAGGCAGCAATTTTGTGATTGCATATTTCCTTGATAAAGTTCTTTTATTTATAGATTTTCTTTCCTCTGAATCATTAGGGTTTATTACATAATAAGATGAGCTTTCTGTCACTGCAGATGTTGCCAGTTAATGGGTGTGAGAGGGCACACACACACTCGCACAGGAAGAAAGACAGCGCTTGCTTGTTGAATCTTTCTCAAGTACTTCCTTCCTGCCTTAACGTCCTTTTTTTGTCTGTGCACGTGAAGGCAAGACGCTTATAGGCATGAAATATTTTAGGTATAAAATATATAACCCCTTATAACCCTTTAACACCTGTAGAATCTACTAAAATGTAATATTGCATGATATAGAAACCCATGCAGACTTAAAATATGCTCAAGCTGGTTATTTCTGCTCACTATCTGATCACCTTCAGTGTCTGCTCCCACACACCCATTTCTCCTGTTAAACCATCCATCTCTTGATTTCTGCTCCACCCCCAGTCCACCTTCAGAAATGGTTCAGCCCACACCTTCATACACTCTTCCCATCCCTCTGCCTGTCTCTCTCGTTGGCTCAGCCTGGGATTTGCTCCTCCCACATACACCTTATGCAAATGCCAAAGCTCAGAAACCGAGAAAGAGAGAGAGAGTAGGAGGCTTTGTTTACTTAGATAGCTGAGCACAGCTAGTTCGGCAGGCTTACTCAAACAAGGTGTGTGTGTATGTGCGCGCACAGTCTGATCTGGTGGCCGAGAGAGCAAGAAGGTTTTTGCATTGAGAGAAGAGAGTGTTTGAACACAAGAAATTCAGAGGAAGAGGTAAAAGGATAACATTTTGCTTTTACTTTAACTTTTTCTTACTTTAGCTGCACGTGGGTTCCTTTTTTTTGCCTGAAAGAGAGAGTCTGTTAAAGGAAGAGGCTTTTTTTTTTTTCAAACGGATGAAGCAGTATGGCGCGGTTTAGCATGCGCTGGTGAAACGCTCGGATGCACACCTGGAGAGTTTCTCTTTCAAAACCCAACTGTTTTTGGACCAAGTTAAACTTTTGGCTATATTTTTCTCTGTCTACTTTTTTTTTTTTTCATTTTTTGTACCCTTATATTTTATGTGCCATGCTAATGACTCCTGGCTTTACCCTTGTGGAGTGATCCATTTGTTTTGGATGAAAGTTGATAGTGAGGGTTGGAGGGACCGTAAAAGCAAAACGAGCGTCACGGTGAAAGAGAGAAAGAGACATGGATTTTGATCCACGTGAACCTGAGCCATGTCTCTCGCCAGCTGCCTTTGTAAACCAGGTGCAATATTCCAACATCCTGGAGGGTCGTTTCAAGCAGCTGCAGGGTAAGACTGTTTGTTCTTTGCAACCTCATATTCTCTATCTCTTTTTTTTTTTTCTTTCACAGATGCGTTTGTGTAAAAGTAGCTCAGCGAACCTTAAAGCCATGTCAAATAACTTGACATTTGTACCACTTGAACCTTATAAATCCACAGAGACAGTCAACAGTGTTGAATGTCACATTGAACGTTCATGTGACCTCATCCACATCTAACTAGTAGACCCGTTTCTTCTGACAAACTGAACACCTTCATCATGGGCTTATTTCAAGAAGTTAGGTGGTGCACAAATGTCTTGGTTATAAAATTACAAAGTGGAGAACAGTTAGATTGCAAATGTTAATCAGTTTATGTGCAAATATCCTAAATTTGATTATGATAAATCATCATCGTGTTGTATTGATATATATAGATTTAGGACCGCAGCTCAGCATTTGCTTGTTACCACTTTAAACCAACATGACGATTAGAAAACTACTGCGGTAACCTAAATAGCATACTTAAATTAGTAAACTAAGATTTAAGCTGGTTATATTTTGGTCATAATAAATAAATAAATAAATAAATAAATAAACATGATGTTTTATGTAGTAACACTTCAACACTGACAGCATTGCAAATGTTTTTATGCCAAAATAGGGGCATTATTAGCATTGTTAAAAGTTTCAGGACATTGTCCAACCTTAAATCTGTTCTCTGCAGATTCTGATAAATCTAGTTACAGTAATGAACATTTTTCTTATCTGTCATTCACTCTGCACCAAAGATGGTGCAAATGAGAAAATAGGCCTACAATGATTTATTTTTATTCCTGTGCATGAGAGAGAGAAAGAGAAAGACAGAGACCTGTACTGGTCTCCTGGAGAGTGGCCTTATTTCAGGTACCGCAGGGCTTTTGCCCCAGATCCAAATTACACCGTGTTAAGATGGGAGATCGAGAGGACGAGAGGAAAGTGTGGAATGGGAAGGTGTAGGAGAGAGAGGATAACTGGGTGGGAAAGAAGTGGAGAGGAACAGACGGGAAGGGAAGAGGATAAGAAGGGAGTTCAGAGGATAATAGGACTGGATTGGATCGGATAGAAACTTCTGTTGTGTTTATTAATATAGAGTTAATTCTGTAGAACATTAAGTGTTTGTATTTTTTTGTGGGTGTGTCATTCGATGTTTTTTTTTTTTCCCTCTCTCTTTCAAACTACATTTTTAGACAGGCGCCACAAAGCATGTGTGAACTCTGTTAATCCCCCTCCCACACACACACAACGCGAGATCTGATCTGCTCTGTGCTAGTGTGTGTGCGTGCTTGAGGTCATGGGGAGTGTTTCTCAGTTAACAGAGAGATAATGACTCAAGCATTGTACTTTTCAGCCCTATTATCTATTGTATAGCAAGGATGACATCTGCAAAACAGGCCTTGAATATAAACACACACCTCAGAAGTCTCTGACAGCAAATACCTAAAATGAACCCTGAATTCTAAAAATAAAGGTTTTAGTAGTGGAGGTATAGGAAAGTATCATTGGGAAAAAATTCTTCTATCCCATCCATTTGCTTAATTGTTTTGGGGTTTTTTTATGCTTCAAGTTTTATGTTCTGCGTAAAACATTTTCATTTAGACTTGAAAAGACAGTAAAGAACACACAGTTTGCAAAGTGAGAGAGAGAGAAAGAGAGACAAAAGGTATGTGTTAATGATTTCTGTGGTTGCGTCATTGCTCTCGTCTGAAATCTGGCGCATACCTTTAGCTGCTTTTTGACACACATTTACAGATAGACACATACACACAATGTCTCATGTATCTTTCTGCTGGAGGAGCCTGTGATCCTCCCTTCTTCTCACGTCCTCAATCACACACACTGGTAATTCCGGTAAGGTTTCCCTTAGGCTGACTTTTTTTTTAAAGCATTTTACAGAAATACAGGTGCGTTGTATCAGGGGGCTTGCTCAGACATGGTCTTCATGCTTCACTAGAAGAGAAATCTTCCATGCATGTGTTTGATGCAACACCGGTTCCTCATTTGATGTAGTAATGATCTTAATTTAAATAAAAGCTGACAACGTAATGCATGCATGCAAGTCTTGGTGTGATGAAGTGAATAGGTAAAACATTTTGGATGAATCCGCTATTCTACCCTCCATTAAATGCATTCTTATTATTCTCCGTTTTTATGGAATCTTGGGGTGTAATATGGAAAGTCAGAGTGTGTTTGCGTCTCAGTGTATTGCAGATAAATCGGCTTATGAAACCCTGATGACACAAGAAACCCCCATTTACATAGGATTTTGAAACTGACGGTTTTTGATGACAAAATGCAAACAGGCATGTGGATATTAAATAAGCTGCCAGAATGCTAGAGAAAGTTTTGACATGGAGTAAATCAGAGTAATGGATAAATCTTTTTATGCGTGTATGTTCTGTAAATGGGTTATTCTCACGAAACCTTAAAAACAACATGGCACTTAAGATTTGAAATATAAAACGTAATAATTTGGTAATACAAAAAACATAAAAATAAAGTCAACGCTGTTCTCTACAAGGCACAATGTGTAATTTTAACATTATTTATTTATTTTTAATCATTTTACTGCATTTTCTACTGAAATTCTCATTACCGAAACGTGTCCACGTATCACTAAATGTGTGTTATGTTGTAATTTAAACAAATTAGCATGAAAATTTTAGAATAAAAAGAAATGAATTGTTATAATAGATTATTTTACATGACAGAACAAATTTTATATGACAGAACAAATAATTTACAGAATATTCATGTATAATGATAATGAGAAAAAGCTGAAAAATTATGTGTCCATGACGGATGTTCTCATCCTCCGCAACCATTGATTGAAGGAGCACATGGACCAGCTGTTCCAAGATGGCAGCCAGGAAAGAAGATCTTTTATATTTCTCCAGTTTAATATAAAGTTTTCTCCTGTCAAAATGGTTACATGACTTTTTGATCATCATTACCAAAACAGGCAGTTTTCTACATTTACACAATTGTTAGATTTACAATTTTTTTTTTTATGAAAATAAACTTTTTTTTTAAAGTCTAATTATATGCACTGAGTAAAAATTTGCTAAATCATCATAGCTTCACTATTATTACCAAAACATATGAGGCACCTCATTCTCCGCAACTTCGAGAACTTTCAGGAATGAGAATTTAAGTAAATTACATACTAGATTCAAATAACTCTTTTAAATTTAATGTTTACTGTTTACTAACTGTTTATATTTTGCTTTGATTTGTTTCATTTTAGACGGTCAGCAAGTGAAAAAAGAAAATCTTTAGCAAAGGCTAGGTTGGGGAAAAAATTGTATATCAACCCAGAAATACTTGAGGAGTACAGAAGGAAGGAAAGAGAGAGGTTAGATGTCATAGCAGGTTTAATTACTAAAAGAAATAGTGTTGGGTGTTAGGAAATGTAATCATTTAAGTTAATAATTTAGTTTTAATCTGCACACACAGTGTACAATGCTAAATGGTTGTTAAAAAAAGTCACAATTGTGGTCTTCGCAGTCAAAAATTACCACCATAGGAAATGAATGGGAAAAAAGCAAAAATATAAACATTCAGAAAATATTTTGTTTGCAAAAGTACAAATTCAGCATGATACTGAAAAAAGTGCACAAGAGTAAAGGGGTGATAGTGTGAAACACGCACACACTGCATCATGCAAAATGTTAAGTCTTTTGTGTAGTCTCTTTATAGCCATATGTACTTTTTACTGTAATCAAAATACAAAAATATAACACTTCAAATCACCCTGTCAAACAATAAATATCGAAATCTTGTCAGAAAGAAGTGTTTTAGCTTGTCTACATGTATATTCAAATCCACAATTCTCTAGTAATGCCTAAACAAGAAAGAAATTCACAAGCAGCATTGTAGAGATAGTAATACTAGAACCTAGTGGTTACACCATATCAATGCATGCATTTTTTATTTTATATATATTTTTTTATTTTTTTTACAAAAAGATGGTGCTAATGTGCTTTTTGTTTTTGTTTTTAAATGGCACTCTATTTTACCTGGAAATTCCAAGTGTATCTATCTGCTGACTGCAAGAGAGAGGCGTAACATGAAGGGGCGTAAACATTTCAGCAAATGTTTTCATGGGTTTTCTCCAAATTTATCCACAAACAATTCATTTGAAATGTTATTATATTCAATCATTTAGCAACTCGCTGACTTCTTCGTCCGTTTTGTCATGACAGTTAGCTTACCATGTGCCACCCCCTTTGGTTGCAAATAACACTACAATGGCAAGCACATCAAGTATGAAAGCCTCCGCAACTGGCTGTATATTTAATTACTGTGATGGTTGGGTTTAGGTTTGAGGAAGGTTTGACGTTAATAACGATGATGGTAGGGTTTAGGTGTGGAATAGGTGTAGATGTTAATAACTGATAAGTGCATCGCCACCTTGCCGACAACATAGTTTTGACAAGTGGGTCTCCATAACTTCAAGTTACGCCTCTGCTACAAGTTATGCCCCCTTCATGTTACACCCATCTTGCAGTCCACAGTTGGAAATACTGCACTAATTTAAACATAATTAAAAATAAAAATGACAACAATTCCATTGTTTTCAGTAGAGAAAATGTATGTTAATTACTGCATAAATATAACTTTTTACCACAAAAACAGTGGGTACTTTACAGTTGTTCGTTCCTTTTTGATCGGCTAAGACCACAAGTGTGATTCCCAAATAAGGGACACCAGAGGGTTAAAGCTGTACTAGAGATCACACCATCTAGCAGGGATGACGATTCATTTCAGCATATCCAAACAAATGGAAAAGTTTTTTTGATTTTTTTTTTGATTTTTTTTTTTTTTTTTTATTGTTATTTTTTTTTTACTGTGTTTTTGAAGAACTAAAAATAAAACAGATTTGAAATTCAATGTTGTTTTTTCTACATTAAATGTTTTTAACAAAATCTCATACATAGTATACTTAAAATCAATGTGGAAATAATTAACCTAAATTCTGCAACCTATTTATTATTACCGCAACCAAAGTTCATTAAGTGTTATTTAATTTTTTTTTATTGTATGCTTTTCAATGCATGTGCATAATCTACAAATTATGTCATTTCAGGTTAGTCGCATCATTTTGAAAATACATCAGGTTTTATCAAAGTATATTTTAAAAATGGTTGTCAATTGTGTAAGGTGTTTCGGTAATGAGAAAAAACAATCAAAATAAAAAATCTTGTTAATTTAAAAATAAATGTTATTTCAGGATCTCTAGTAACTGTACAGGACTGTTAATAATCCCTTTTAAAAAATCTCAAAGTGAATTCGCTCTTATAACAGAGTCAGTTTTGCAGACTGTTGCGGTATTGAGATTTTTTTATTACTTATTTTGAAAATTATGCTCAGAAAGGTAATAATGTATATATTTTTAATTAATGTTGACAAATGCTCCAGACTTTGTTTCTAATATCTGCAAAAACAAAAAGTTAATTTAAACATTTAAAAAAAAAATTATGTTTGAATTTTTGCAAACTAAGTTTGTGAGAATCACCCAAATAAATATCAGGTTTTGCATATAAATATTTATTTAATTTTTTTTATTTAATATGTAAAATATTATATGCAAAAAAAAAAGCTAAATAAATTGATTCTCTGAAATTTAGAGCCTTGTCAGTCAATGAGTAAAAATGAGAAAGTCTTCTAGTATACTCTAGAAATAGAAATAATCTTTCAATGGCTGGATATCAATCTTTTGTTCAAATAATAAGGGGGAATATTCGAAAATCCAAAGTCTGTTTTTTTTTACTCTAAACATTCATTGGTGCTCCAAGCCTCACAAGCAGCCGGAAATAGTGACCCTGAGCTTTTGGAGTATGAGCTGACAGGAGCTGGAGAACATCAGCACGGATAAAAAAATTATTCTGAAATCTCATTGAAATTCTCCTGATAAGCAGTGTGTAATTGTCAGCGTGCCTGGGTTTGAAAGGTTTTCCACCCCAGTGTCAGTCACCCTGGTGAGGTAAACACACTCCCACCTCCCCACCTTTTTCCTCTGTCATTACAGAGATGCACAAAAATTCTTTACTCAGATTTACTGTGTGAAGGAAGGGAAATTAAGACTATCATGAGTAAAATTAGAAGTACTTAAACAGTGCATTAATCATGCATCACTGCCATGTTGATGACAGTTGTTTTTTTTGTTGTTGTTGCTTTTTTTTTTACCTCATTTTAACCCAACTGTTGCTGATCTCAAACTGGATGAAAGCGCATCACTTCAGCTTACTTAGACAGAACTCTTTAGCTGAGTCCAAAATCACCTACTACTCAACTAGGTTCTACATTTAAATTAGCTTTGTGACTGTTAGAAAAGTATGTTCTATATAGTATGAATGTGAGTAGTATGAATGGAATACTACATCCACCATTTGTCATTATCACATGACCTACCCATGTCAGTTGCATTGGTTCACTCCCTTTTATGAATGGGTTCATGGGATAGCATACCATCCATCTATTGTATGCACACTACAGAGTCTTGCCAGATTTGTAGGTCATCTGGGTACTGTTGGCCTTGCTTTTTTAAAATGTATTTATTTTATAAATACTATCAATTTAGACATACTACTCTGCTCACATACACATTATATATTGTAAAGCAGTTTGTGATTTTGTATGGAGCCCCTGTGATTTCAACCAACACAATGCATCATCAAAACTTAACCATTCAGTTAGGTACATCAGCCATAAATCATTCAAGACAGCCAAGAACTTTGGTGTTGTGATTGAGGATCAGCTGAACTTAACAGACCACATTGTAGAACTGCCGATTTCACAGATTTTCTCTTATAAAACATTAGCAATTTATACCCTTATGTCGGAGTATGCTTCATAACTCTGTTCAAGCTCTTGTTTTCCACACTGGACTTTTACAAGGCTGGCTGTCCTTCTAATCAGCACTATCAAACCTCCATCTCTAAAATTGACTTGTCATTAAAAAAAATCTTTTTCTTTGTGATGCATTCATCCCAACGGGATTTGTCAACACTTGACCTTCCATTATAGCACTCTGTTCTATCTTCTACTTTTTTATATTTCTATTTTCCATTTTCTGATCTTTTTTTTCCTTTAAAAAATTTAGATTTAACGTTATGTCATTTAAGAGGTCTCAGCGATCTTTTATTGGTCACACATCTTGCATAACACAAATTTGCAGGTCAGAGTTGACTGAATGAAAGTCAGTGTCACTAGCTCTTACGTTATGCTAACACACTTTGATGATTTAAGCAACTATACAATAGCCTAGTTTAGGGTGATTGTTTGTTTATTTATTGGTTGGATATAGGCATATTTGTAAAAAGATAGAGAGTAAAAAAAAACAAAAAAAAAAACTTTCTTTCTGCATATACTTTCTCAGCACAAGATAACATATATCTATAAATGAGAGATGCCATCAGTTGTGATCTTTGTCATGTGAATGAACCGTTGCATTTTTCTCAATCTTTTCCTCCACCCTGATTTAGAGTTAAAGAAAAGTGAAAATTCACTTCTCTAAACCTCTCCTGTCTCTATTAATATACTTTAGTTCATGTAATAGAAGAGGTTCGCTGCTGTTTTCTACCTCATTCTTCAATTATTGTGTTTTACAGAAGAACGTTCAAGTTCAGAACCATTATAAGGGTGTTTTTTTTGGGGGGGGGGGTCTAGGGGTGTTATATGTTTAATACAGTCCACATACTCTCCTTGTTATCACTGTTGATGTTACATCTTATTTTACTCAACTTATTTACTGGTCTGCTCTTGGAAATGTCACAGTGATGAGTTGTTCTGGAAACAAAATCCTCCCTTCATACTTTTCCACAATCCAGATGCCCTTAATCTCCTGTGTGTGCATGTAAATGGCAGTATATGAGCAATTATACATAAAAATATGTACTTGGATGTGTTTTGTTTACTTACTAAATATAAATGCTCTCCTTATCCAGTAGCATTTCAGAGTGCTTGATAAGGCCAATAAAGGCTTCTTTTATTGTGTGAAGAAACTTTACTGCAATTTAAGGTAAGCACACCTTCACAAAGCCCAGTAAAAACAAGATATATTTACTAGGTTATAAAGGAAGTATTTTAATGTGCAGCAAGTGTGTGTAATGTGGTTTGGCAAGACACTTGATCTTAAATATGTGAAAAATGTCAATGCATCAGTGTTTAATACAGAAAGCTGCAGCTCACCAAGACAACTGGCTAATGTTAAAAAGTAGAAAGACTATTGTTCTGGCTAGTAAAAAAAAAAAAGCAATTATTAAATTGGAGAATATTGCTGCATGATAAATCGCATGTGATTGTCATGCGCATTTGTAAGTAAAGTCGATTTAACCAACAGTAAATCTCCAGCATGTGCATTCAGATAGAGGCATGCTTACTACACAGTTCCATATGTTCACTGCCAAATGTGATTTGTAATTGCAGATAATAATTCTGCGATATTGACATCTGTTTGAGTAGCTTTTTAGTGAACTTTGGCCCTTTGTAGTAAATGCTGCTAATACTACACCTGAAAGCACATGCTAATACCACATATAATGGTGTTTTTACTCCAAACTCACTTCAAAACTGTATTCGAGTGTTTGAAATAAGTACTTTTTAGAAATGATGTGGTTTCTTACACAGAATAATGCATGCAACATATTTTATAGTATTCGAAGCAGTGACAAAGGCATTGCATCATTACATACTTTATAATCAAGTAAATTATAATAAGAAGTTTAAACTATTATATTGCTTTGGTCATGTGTTTATTAAGCCTGTTGAATCAATAAAAGCGGTTATCAACAAATGCGATTTTATATCGATTTACAGTGCAGCCCTAATAGAGTATATTGTAATGTTTGCTCTTCTCAAACACTAGAAAGTTGGATTTGGACTAGTATGTCTGCATTTTAGTGATGCAAGTATTTTTGCCCACAGCTCATGCTAGTTCTCTTCAGCCACTATTTTGTCAGAAATGTAACTGAAATGTTTTGGGCTAGTTCATGCATGTTCTGTTTCACATAGCAAAATGTCAGCTTGGACCGCTTAGCTCTGAATATTTACAGACAATGTCTCTCAAGCAGTGTAGTATGGGTCCAGAAGGGTGGTTAGTCATCTATCTTGACTTCCTCTTTTTGAAGTTTATTAAACTGTCATTTTTATACGCACACAAACTTCAGAACTGGTTTCTTGGTGAAATTGTGTTTCCTTGTTTGTGAGGTAAAAAGCTCTCTTTAGTTGCCCATGCTTTATAATAGACTGACCACACTGGCATTTCTGAAAAGATCTCCATCCACACTATACCGCTGAAAACGCACATCACATAACCACACACAGACTCTGTCATGCACTGCAGCGTATGCAGACGTCTGAGCCCAGGGCAGTCAGCGGGTGCTTTGAGCACACCTCCCCAGGTGAGAGCAGCACACGTCAGACAGTTCATCAAGGATATACTGCTGGATCTCATCTCACTGTAGTTGTTAAACGGGATATTTTATTCATCTTGTCTCTATCTAAAGACTCTTCGGTCTTTTGAATCTATTACTTGTTTTCAGGTTACGTGTTTTGGCTGTTCGCAAAGATAAGTTAATATATTAATTTATGTAACCAACACTGATTCTGCACATTTGACTGATTCTTGCTTGCCTTTATTTACTATATTGTATAAACTTATTGTATTATTGATTTGCCATTATTAAAACTGATATTCAGCAGAAGAGATGGTATTTTTCAATGAAAATGAAAGGAAGCAGTTATGTTATAGGCTCCATTTTTGTTATAAATATGCATACAGTGAAGATGACGGTCATATAAATATGTAGACATGATGCCTTAACATTTTTGGTGTCTGTTAAGTTGTTAATATCAAAATGAAAATATGCAGTTCCTTATATCATGGATAACACGATATAACACTTTCGTGTTAACACTTTCACTTCTTAAACTTTTTCATAAATTACTCACATTTATGTTTTCAGTTTACAGGTCTTTTCAAGGATGATGGAAACTGAACAGTTTTGATTTTTGTTGAGTTGACCTCCGTTGTTTGAGACTTTTCTTAAAATATACTCTTTATGACTTAAGTAAGTTTTGGAAAAACATGACAGTGAGAAAAGATGATATTAAATAATGATGAATAAAATTCACTGAAAGGTTGTTGTTTTTTTCACATTGTAGCACTCTGTGGTGTCTCATTAGATGAGCAGTATAAAGTTGGATTTGGAAATTAAAATATAATAATAAAATATAAACATATTTTACGTCACTTAACAGAAAACAGACTCGGAACAAGCTGTCATTGTTCTGTTCTTTAACCTACAGTATCACTTACATTCTCCAGACATCAGAAATACCTCTGTTAGAACCCATCATTTTCACTCTCTTTCTGTGTGTGTATTTATAAGAATGTGATTGTGCAAGATATATATTTTTTTACTGTCTCTAAGAGTACAAAACTGAATTCCTTTGAAAACCTGGAAGTCAACATTTAGAAAACATCTTATTAACATTGCTGCATAAAAGCATTTCAGCAGGGTTGATGTCAGGGGGGAAACATGAAGATGGCAGCTTTTTAAAATGTTGTCACGGGTGAAAAATTCCTCTTAGTTATAGCCATTAGAGGCGTGTGTCCTTCACTCATTCTCTGTCATTCAGTAACTGTGTGTGTGTGCGTGTGTGTGCTTGCAGTAATAAGTACTTGGCTATCTTTGCTGTAACAACAGGCTGCCCTAAACAGGTGTGTTTCCGTTTTTGTGCCAGTCGTTTAGTCGTTTTTCATATGCATAGAATGTTACATTTTAGTTAAGAATGAGTGTTTGTTTGTAATGTAATATACTAATTATGCATTTGTCAGTGTTTTGTGAGTAAAGGCAACACAAAACTGACCTACAGTGAGTTTCAACACATACATACACACACACACACACACACACACACACACACACACACACACACACAAAGAATCAGACAGCCGAAACTTATTGTTTTAAGGAAGTAGTCACTGCAGAAAGATATTTCTGTTCCATCCTTACACATGCTCATCAGGTGACAACAGAACACACCTCAATGAATTAAAGTTTAATGAATAGTTCATCCAAAAATGATGATTGTCGTCATTTACTTAATGCATGTTAGTCAAAACACCATAAAGTGCTGTCTATGACTTAATTGCTGTTTTTAATGGTTCAGAAGCCATACAGTAGCTTTGAGTGAGAAATTTTAATAAGTACTGAAAGTGTTTCAGGTTTAGAATGTCACAACGATCGGAAAATTGACTGAACCTTTCAATGAGTTTGTTAGAAACTGGTTTGCATTACATGTTGGACTGCAAAAGTTTTACTGTACTCAAGCAGGCATTGTGGTTTTGTAATTAGTCTCCTAAACAAGCTCACACTCTATGATTTTATTGCTTCTCTGTAGTTCAGAAATGGGCTGTCAAACTATAAGAGGAGTAATGGTACGGTGGCTCATTTCCATGACGATAGCAATGGTTGATAGTGTAGTGATTAGCGATCAGAGATAGAAAAGTGGGCAGGAATGCAAGCTGAAGAAAAAGGCCCGGAAGATGTAGGGGTTAAAAATAATGACAGGAGAGAGAGAGAGAGAGATGAAAGGGTAGAATATACTGCTCTCCACTGCACGCCCAAACAGCAGCGAGACAGCAGCAATTACACCACTGCTACTTAACAGATGTGTGGGTGTGTATGTGTAAGAGAGAGAAACATGCTTCTGATTGTTAATACTTAACTGTGTGTGTGTTTAAGCTTAAGACTGGCAATCTACAATTTAATATGTTCTATGAATTAATCTTCTTCTTGCATTCTCTGTTCTTCATTATGATTTGATTCATGTTTTATTGACCTCAAATGCTTCTACTCTAGATTGGGTCACTCGGGTTCTGGGTTCAATTCTGGTATTAATATTAATTCAGCTGTATTTTGCACATTCGTGTTAAACACTGAATGTTGTCTGATGTTGTCATGTGTTATTCATATTATTGGCATGCTACAAATCAGCATGTCAGTCAAAATGGAAGCATTCTGTGAAACTCAAGACTAAAATAGGGATGCTGATTTTGCCATTTAAATAGAAAATGTTTTAAACTGTGTTATAGTATTACACAATATTACTGTTTTAATTTTTTTTTAATTGGTTGCACATTTGTTGTGGATTATAGACTACATACAATGTTTTATAATGGTATTAAAATTTGGCTAATTTGATAAATCTTCTTTTTTTGCATCCTCTTCATTGACTTCTGATTTCATACTAATAGATTTAAAATCATAGTAAAATCACCTGGGACAGATTTAATTGTTCATCTTATTGCGTAGAATTTATGCTGAATTTAGCATAAATAAATAAATTTTTACTCTTTGTCCAGTGCAAATTCAATGCGAGATGAGATCACAGCATGAAAACATGCAGATATTTTCATTTAAAGAGTTTAACCACACGTAACATCACATCTAATGCGTTCCAGTTGTTGAGCTTGTGAGTTCTAACATTGTTTTCTCAATACATGACTGTATTAGCCAGTTCAGGAGGGTGTAGAGATGTCCATATGTGTATGTTTACAGATAAATATGTTGTGTACACAGTTTAATACCTCTGTCAGTGTGCTGTCAACACTGCACTAGTCATTGAGGAAAAACTCCAGACTCACACATACATTGGCTTTCAGACATACCTGAGCTGCTTATAGTGTAGTGACAGACCATTTGTACTAACCTAATATTACTAGAACACAGGGACAGTTAAAGCAAACAAACAAATATCAGTTACCACATGATTATGAGACAGAAACATCACGTGTGGACAAACAGCCAGCAACTTAATGTCAGGACATTTTCATGTGATGATGAAAGAGGAAGAGCTGTTAACTTGATCTAGTGTTCACATTTGACACTTTTACTCCCCTTAGAGGTTATGCTATGCTCTCTCATTCTCTCTCTCTTTCACCATGTCTCACGCTCTGCTTCCCCTGAGCATCACCTCGGGATAGCAGCCCTGTCACAACATGACCAGCCTAATGTGGAATTTGCACACACACACACAAAAACAGTTATAGATCCACATAAATGCATATGGAACTTGGTACTGTCTGTATCTGTCAACTTTTCATAAGGACAGAAAAGCATGTCCAAAAGAGATCATGAATATTTTTGTGGAATTGTCATTGCTTTAGAGTATTTCAGTTTGTGCTTCAGGCCTAAGAGAGTGGATGCATGTTTGTTGTATTGGGATTATCCATCATAAGTCATACACACTTAAAGAAAAATCTGAATTAGCTTTTGATTGTGTTTTCCACTATTTCCTGCACTTATGTATCTTATTAGCTCAAGTAGTGTTTGCCAGTCTGCAGTCCTAAATTAAAGGCAATGAGAGAAATAAATAAATAGTGATGAGATCTAATCATTGATTTGTCCTGGTTGGCTGCACAAAAAAATAAACAACATAAACGGGATGCTGGGTTGCGGCTGGACAGGCATCTGCTGTGTAAAACAGTTGCCAGAGAAATTGGCGGCTCATTCATCTGTGGCAACCCCTGATAAAGCAGGGAATAAGCTGAAGGAAAATGAGTTAATAAGTGTAGTCCAGTGGTTGCTTTTGTGCATATTTGACACAAATTTGGGTTGAAAAAAAATATTGTTGGAGTTTGCTTAATTGCAAATGTAAACCAGTGTTACTGAAAAATGCTGCCTACAAAGGATGCATACCAATGTAGGAGGACATCAAATATTCCTTTTCCACCAAGCCAGTTAGGAGAGCCTTATAAATCAGTTCTTTGTCTTTCAACATCCAAAGCACCGGCTCTGAACCAGGTGAAGTAGATTTTAAGTAGCACCAAAACATTTCTGGGCTAGAAGTATGAGACACTTGTGTCAGGGACTGAGGACAGGGTTGCCATGACCAACAAGATAAATAAAAATGTTTTGAGCAGCATGTTTGAAACAGCAGCTGAACACATTATCGCTTCTCATTTATTTCTATTCAAATTATGGTGCCCTGCACGAATATGTTATTCTCCCTTGTATTCTCCTATGCATGAACACGTTATCATTGCTCATAAATCTACATCTATACAAACTATGGCAGGATAGGGTAGTGAACGGATTGGCAAAGGACATCAAGCTGGGAATCAAACTTGGGTCATCATGAGCACCTCAGTGCTATGTGTCGAAACACTTAACCACTAGGCATGGCACAGATGGTTCGCAAAGTTATTAGCATTAATAGCAATGCATCATTGGTGCCACATGTACACTGTGAACAAACGCTTCTCCAAAGTCACTGCCTGCCTGATATAGCAGTGGCAACAAGTCAGCTGGCTGTGCTTTCAGCCAGTTTATTTTGTCTATGCTTTCACTTATTATCCTAAAAAACTCTACTAACAAACTGCATGCAGAGATAATGTCTATATTACAGAGGTGAATAATACAGTGCATTCTTCTACCTAATACCTGTGTCATTGTTCCCTAAGAACAGGGGTAAACTGCTGCTGCTTTGATGATGCAAATGAACCTCAGTTTAGTACAAAAAAGAAGGTGTGAACACAAACCAGGCAGCGCAATTAAACTCAGATTTAGAAAAGAACATGTAAACATACAATGTGTGTAAGCACCTTAAAGACTCACAAATGTGTTAGCCTAATGGTTAGAGTTAGTCTGATGAATAATGATATTCCTCTCTGAGCACATGCATATTTCTATGCATGTATGTTGAAATAAATGTAAATTTAGATTTATTTACCAGGAAGTTCTCCATAACTTTCACTTCCTCCAAATGCTGAGTATGTGCACAGTCTTGAGAAATGAATTTAGTTCTTCCATCACCTTGTCCGTCAGTCAGTCATTCACATAATGTTCTTATTTTGCCAATATAATGCCAATGCTATCCAGTGTTTGAGACAATGTCTCACTATTGAGGTTATGTTTGATCATCAGCAGTTATTAACATTCTCTTGCATGTGCACAATGTCTTATTGTTTCTTTCTCTTGTACATAATTGATATCTAGCTAGACATTAACCTTCAAAGGACACTGTTAATGTCCACAGACTTTTGTTTCTGTATTGAAGTGACCTTTATGTTCCTATGGTAACTATATCCCTTCCTTAACAGGGAATATTGTCATGAAAGTTAATGAATATGAGCTCATTGTGTTTGTTAATCAAGAAATTTAAGTACACACTCATGTGACATTCTTGTGTTAGAAAGGTTCGTCTGAAATTGGCGTCACATCAATGCTGTAATAAGGACAGAGCTGTTTGTCTGTACACAAGTGATGTTATGAGTTTGTGTCTGCTGTGATAAGATTAAAAGCTGTTTAATGTTGATTAAACCAGAAACTGACACCTTGGTACATTGTCAAGATGCAAGGATGACCATTTACACCGTTGTCATTCAAATTTACACAAACACTTGCATATCTAATTTACAACAAGGTTTACATCATTTACAACAAGGTATTTTTATCTCATTAGGTGTTTTAAACAGTCCTTTCTTTTCTTGACTGTGCGTGTGTCTTTTGTAAACAGTTGGTAGGTGTATGCAAAGCTTGTGTGGAGTCAGTCTTCTGATTGGTCGATGGATTTCCAGGCTCCCAATAATATAATTTGTGGTGTTTTCCTACTGCTGACTGAAAACTCAGGAAGATGCAGATTTAGGAAGATCCTCATCCTGTATGTGTTTGTGTGTGAGTGTGTTTTCAGGTTAATCTGTAATTGATGGATTAGTCAGCTGTAAAGATCAGCTGTTGACATTTACAAGAAATGTTTTTACAGTAAAAAAAAAAAACTTAAAACAATGCTTTGCTTCTTTTACGCACAAATATAATTAGTAAAATCTGTCCCTAGTATATCAGGAGACACTAATTTGAAGTCTCAGTCTAGACTTCAGGAAGCATGCGGAGAAGCCAATGATTAACAATGATAATGAGCTTCTCCAGACGGGCGACACACATCACTCACATTTGACCCTGAACCCTGGGAAGATTCCTGAAAGTCTCTTCAAAGGTTTTGAACATAGAAACGTCGAGGAAATGTGGTAGTGAAGCTAGAAGAACCGGCAGAAAGTTGGAGTATATTAAAAACAGGTCTGGACTGTCAGATCACCTCTTATTACCTTCTGCTAACATAAATTAAAGATTATTCATTGTGTAATGTAGGTCATAAGTGTATGCTGTAGCTATGAGAACTATCAGTGTGGACTGGAACTCCAGGCGGATGGGGGTGTGTGTGTGTGTGTGTGTGTGTGTGTGTGTGTGTGTGTGTGTGTGAATCGATTTGAATAGGAGGCAGGTAAATACTGATTATCTGTTCATGTTGGGCGTTCATCTTAATGGTCAAATGACTACTGTACCCTCTCATTCCTATTTGCATTGCAAAGCAGGTCAGAGTCCTCAGACTCACTTCTCCTGTGTGTGTGTGTGTGTGTGTGTGTGTGTGTGTCCGTCCTCCCTAGCGTGGAATGTACAAGGTCTCTTCTTTTCTAAACAGATCAAGGCTAAAGTAGAACTCCACAACTCTGATAACACACACACACAATGACCCTTCACTGCAGATTTGGGCCTGTTTGGTCAACACACAAATTCCTTTTTATGTGGTAAAAGCTAAATATTTATCCCCTGTAAGCACAATGCCCTTGGACACCTCATGTAGGGAGTGTGTGTGTGAGTTACTTCTGGCAGTTACTTTCTGAAGTTCATTCAAATTGTTCACATTTGAATAAATTTTCATATGTAATTAAAGCGTAATTGTCCAATATGGCACACTATATCTAGATGCATAATTTGCTTAAGCAGCATTTATGAGCAGTTAGCAATTCCTGACAATGAGAAGGTCTAAAAATGCTTATGCATATATTTTGACGTTTGTTAGACCTTTTAATAAACTGGCCAGAGGGTGAAATTAGCTGGGCATATAATCAATTTCAGGCCCTACGTGAGCTAGATCTGCTCTGTGCATATAAACCGCTAAAGCGAAACATATTTTCTGCTATTATGTGCACGTGAGCATGTTTGTATGCTTGAAAGCAGTGCTGGTGACCAGCCGAACAGGTTTCCTCAGCTGCTGCGTGCAGTATTTCCCTGAATGGGTTTGAAGGTGAGTGAGAGTTTGATAATATCAGTAGAAGCAATAAGACCAAGCCCTTTTTTAAATTCTTTGGAAATTATTTGTTCGACTGTGGCTTTAGATCATCACAGCCTCATGTAATAAAAACCTGTGTTCTCTGGCTGCATTTGTGAAAATGTAATAAAACCATGACAAGACTGACATCCAAGGATTGGAATTTGCCTTTTTGAAAGTGACCTGTATATTTTTCAAATGGTGGTTTTGAAAATGTGGGTTAAAGATTAGTCTCATTTTGTTGTCTGAATCAAATTAAAAATGATTAAATTATTAAATTACATTTTTTTTAAATTATAAAACTTTGAAATGATTTTTTTTAACCTCATTCAATGTAAAATAAAAAGGAAGCAATGCATTTATTCTTGCCTGTACTGATTAAATTAAGAGGTTATTAAGTTATAGATGATCCAATAAAGATTTAAAATGACTAAGTAGTAATTTGGTGCTGCACTGTGATACTTAAATAGTCTTTTATATATCATCAGTTGTTTAATTCTTCTCAATATACTTGACTGAACGACATTTTAGTGGGTGTCTTCTGTAAATCAGTGGATCAAACGTATTAACATAATTTTGACTTGGAGAAAGAATTAATGAAAAAGAAGCAGGACATTTTGTTGTTCATGGGAAAAATTGCTACTTTATAGCTCTTGTGTAAAGTTTACATCGGTAGTTCATGTTTGCATAAATATAATAATATACTGAAGAAGAAAACTAAAATTATTTATTAGCTTCAGAGTTGGTTTAACTTTTTTGCAGTCTGGTTGTATTGTAATGGGTTGCATTATTAATTGTGTGTACAGTAGTTCTGCTCACGCTGGTTGAGGATAAGGGTGACATGTCACACAGCATATTCATTTTGTCATCGGTCTATAATTTGGTTTTCTGTGACCCATAAAGGCATGTCCATCCATCCATCCATCCGTACATCCATACATACACCCATACATGCATACCAGACGATTACAGGACAGTTCCTCTGAAAATTGGTAGTAGTAGAGGATCCACAAAGTTGTTTGGAGTGTGTGCATTGTTTTGTATGAGTAGACTAAAATCTCAGCATTCACTTTGCACATTGCAATTTCATATATGCACACAGTACATTGGCCCAGTAGTGCACAACGCAACTTAATTAAAAAAAGCAGACATAAGTGCACCACACACAACAACAAAAGCTCACAACCCAACAACTTAAGTTCACAACACAACGGAAAGGATCCTGACTACTAGGGGGCAGTGGAACAGTTATTACCTTGAGAGACCACAATAAATTCTCAACATAAGCAAGAAGTCAAATATGGAAGAATCCCATTGACAGATATGTCAAATAATATTGATATTTAATTTTCTGAATATGTCAACATTAGCGGTGACGTGGTGGCGCAGTGGATAGCGCTGTCGCCTCACAGCAAGAAGGTTGCTGGTTCGAGCCTCGGCTGGGTCAGTTGACATTTCAGTTTGCGTGTTCTCCCTGTGTTTGTGTGGATTTCCTCCGGGTGCTCTGGTTTCCCCCACAAGTCCATGGTCCAAAGTTTAAAGACATGTGCTATAGGTGAATTGGGTAAGCTTAATTGTCCGTAGTGTATGTGTGTGAATGAGAGTGTATGGGTGTTTCCCAGTAATGGGATGCAGGTGGAAGAGCATCCGCTGTGTAAAACATATGCTGGATAAGTTGGTGGTTCCTTCCCCTGTGGCGACCTCTGATTAATAAAGGGATTAAGCCGAAATGAAAATGAATGAATGAATGTCAACATTACAGAGTATATCACACATTCTGTGAAAATCTTTATTTTTTTGATATACTCATATTGGTGTTTACAAATAAAGATTTATATTTCAAATATATGCTGCAAAATGATATGGTGCAATAGTTATTTTAAGCTGTCTAAATTGGAAAAAAAGTTAGGATTCTGAGGCACCCCTAGCCCATTGTTTCGGCACCCACCTTGGAAACCACTGGTATAGATGATCGTAGAAGGTGGATGACCGAATACAATTTGGGCTTAAATCTGTTCTAAAATACTGTAGAATTTAAATCAACACAGCCTTTGTTGTCAATAGTCAATTATATTGGTAGTGTTTTTCACTTTAAAGTGTCACTTTTAAAATACTGTTTATTCTTAACATTGTCTAATTATATGTTTTTATAGTTAAAGCTTGTTCTTGACCATCCATATTCGTTTGCAAACCAATGTGCCAGATTAGCTGGATTACACTCTCGACGACTTCTCAACCAATTAGTCAATCTGTTTGGGCGTGAACAGTCCCAGTTTTTCTTTTTTCTTTAATCTTGTCCTAGTTGTTTATCAAATAATATTAAGAAATATTAGTTTTGAAAAGAAATGCATGCAGGTTCAGCTTTCTGCTAATTTCTTTTCAAATGTAAAAGATTATATTGCTACTTTTATATATTTTTTATGAGATGTACTTTAGTTTCTAGGCCGTGTGTTTGTCTGAATGTTAAATTTAGACAAACAACCATTTTTGAGAGAAACTAGAAAATAGTTATATTTAATACATTTAGAGAAAGAAAGAGATATGAGAAATGGGTGAAAATGTCTTGAGTAGTAGAGTCCGCTTCTAAAGCTTTAATATAATGTTTTTTTGTTTTTTTTCTTCCTTTTTAATGGGTTTCTAATCTGTCAGGTCTAACAAGGATCAGGCCTTTACTTTGTATATTTTACTTGTGAGCTGGCCTTCAGCAGTGTAACAGTCAATCTTTCTGTGGTTTTCAGTTGTACAGGTGTTTGTGTGTTAAGGTTTGATCCAATTCCCATTAAAATAACAAGCTCAGCCCTAATAGAGAACCGTGTGTGAGAGAAGATCTGCAACCAGATGGCACTGAGACTGACCTTGTGTTTCCTCTCACTGTTATCGTGCTCTTGCATTATTTTGTGTGCTTGTTTTCAGCCTTTACATGGAGAGTGTTTGTTTAATGACTGAGGCGTTTTATGCTCATGACATTTTTATTATCTGCAATTAAATTAGCATGCTTCATTTAAACTTGTTACAGGAATTATCTGGTCGTATTAGCGCATGCAACACAACACGCAGCTCTCGTTGGGTCTTTCTGAATATAGGTGGTAGTGAAGGGAGGAGGGGAGTGTGTAGTAGTGTTTGCGATTTAAACAGCTTGTTGCTTCTCTGTAAAGGTCATTCAGATGACAGCAGTGGGTTGAGCCTCTTACTGACCAGCCCCATATGTTTTCACACACAAGTTCTTGCATTGCTAATACCATGCTCTTCTTTACTTATTAGACACTTGTATGTCTGCTTTCAAATTAAGGGTTTCACTATACTTCTGTCTGCCTGTTTCATATTTTTGGTTAAGAATATGAGGTATAAATGTTATTTAAACAGCATGCGTTATCATGTCTGTGGTGTGGTGTCCCACCCTTTCCCTCGTGTAATTGGTTGGACGTGAGAGAGGTCTGCTCTGATTAATATGGGCAGCCATCAGTCAAGCTGTCGGTGCGCTGCAGTAATTGAGTTGCTTTAATAGAGTTTAGAGTTACAGTGAGTCCTTGGTCACTGCATGTCATTCATGAATGTTCATTTTATGCACCGCTGTAAAATAAAGGTCCTGACATGGCTTGTGGCACAAAAATTATGGAGTCTTGTTTTTCTACTTAAATTAGGCACCTAATACTACTATTATTTATTGTGTGTTTGTATTTGTGGGGGATAATGTTTTTAGATTAATTTGCAGTGTTTATGGTTTATGAATGTTGCTCTTTTTCCCCAAATGATTATGCTACAAATGATTAAATGCTACAGATTTTGTTTGACCTCCAAACCTCTTTTTTTTATTTCTTTTTTAGATGAGAGAGAGGCAGTGCAGAAGAAGACCTTCACTAAATGGGTGAACTCTCACCTGGGTCGTGTGACCTGCAGGATCGGTGACCTCTACACTGACCTCCGCGATGGACGCATGCTCATTCGACTGCTGGAGGTTCTCTCCGGGGAACAGCTGGTCAGTACACCTCCAATCATTCATTCATCTCTGCATTCATCTATCAATCCATGGATCCATCAGTCCCTCTATGCATCCATGGATGGATGATGGTTGCATCTGTCTATTCATCCATGCATATTCATTGCATCCTTTCAGCTATCTATGCATCCATCCATCCATTTATTGCATGCATCCACCCATCCATCCATACTCATTGCATATATCCTACCATCCATCTATCTATTCTTCCATATGTGTATCTGTTTCCATCCATCCATCCTCAGTGCAACCATCAATCCATCCATCCATATTCAATGCATCCATTCATCCATCTGTATTCAGTGCATTCATCCATGTTCAGTGCATCCATTCATTCATCCATCCATCAATGCATCCATCTACCCATCCATGGTCAATGCAACCATCATTCACCCATCTGTATTCAATGCATGCATCCATCCATCCTCAGTGAATGCATGCATGCGTCCATCGATCCATCCATCCATATTTAATGCATCCATCGATCCATCCATCCATATTCAGTGCATCCTTCCATCCATATAGATTGCATGTCCAACTGTCCATCCATCACTCTCTAATTACCCTGTTTTTCTTGATTTCGTATTAATCTATCAATATATAAACTGAACAATGTGTTGTTGTAATTATCCATACATTTTTGTTTTTCAATAGTTTAATTTCTTGTTCTTTCTCTCAGCCAAAGCCCACCAAAGGCCGGATGCGCATCCACTGTCTTGAGAACGTTGATAAGGCTCTGCAGTTCCTGAAGGAGCAAAAGGTTCACTTGGAGAACATGGGTTCACACGACATCGTTGATGGAAACCACCGTCTCACACTCGGACTCATCTGGACCATAATCCTCCGTTTCCAGGTAGGGGAGTGTGGATTTGACTAGATGTGCAGCATCTTCACCCTGCCACTGAGGAAACATTACCAGTATTCATGCCATTGTTTTAGTGCACTACAAGTATTTATGTAGTGTAGCTCAAAATATTGAATACCACCTTATTTTTGTAACACCAGTATGGTTGTGGTTTGATTACTTGCATGTGTTCCACCCCATTCTCCTATCCAAATAAAAGCCCATCAAGGCCTAAAAAAACTCCCAAAGATTATAATCCTGACTTTGAAATTTGACTCAGAAAATGGTTTAGGCATATGTGATTCTGTTATTATTGTGCTCGTAGTTTTCTTTTCATCTAGTAGTGTTCTTTTTGTTTGTCCTTCAGATTGCTTTATCAGTCTGTCATGTATTTACAAAGAACTATAATTAGCATATTTTGGTCTGCCTCTTCATTGCCCTTTTGTTAGGACTGTACATTTTTTAATCAACTAGAAATTCCTTCTGTTGAAATGAGCTAATTATCAAAGCCCAGTGATCCGGACTGCTCACCGCGTTTCATCACCGCTTCTGATTAGCTTGTAAAGATGTTGTTCATTTGTATTATATTATATTGCTGAAATGACATAATTACTGATGATAGGAGATTTTTTTTTTTTTTTTTTCTGAAGGAATCTAAGCGTAATAAAAATTATTGTATGTATATAATTTGGAATGGGTCGGGATGCTTTCATTAACAAGCTTAATGGAGCTTAGGAGTGTTTTCTTCTTTGTCGGTTTTTTGTTTGTTTTGGTGTTTTAGTCTGATTTTAAAATCTCAGCAGGGGTTGAGGTTCGAGATATCACAGTGAAGAGCTGTACATTGTTAGTGTGAGTGTACAAAAGCTTGTTAGCATTTATTTAGTAAAGATCCATATAATATGCAAATGCATATCATACCATTTAAAGGTTTTGGGTAAAAAAAAGTATTCTTTTTTTCAGCAAGGGTCCATTTAAAATGGTCAAAAGCAACAGTACAGAAGTTGTTACAGAAATCTTTTTTTTACATAAATACTATAAATCAAATCTTAAAATAGATTCATAAAATCGATTGCAGTTTCCATGTTAAGTTTGTTATGCAAATGTTTTATTTTAAATTATAGAAGTATTTCACTATAGTGTTTTTACTGTATTTTTGATCAAATAAATGCAGCCTATGTGAGCGGGAGAATTATTATTTTTTTCATTTAAATCAGATTTTTAAAACCCAAATATTTTTACACCTGTAGTTTATAAATACAGTAGGTCCAAAAAAAATCCTTGATTGGCAGTGAAAATTGAATTGGTTGGTTTGTGTTAAATCAGTGAACATCCTGCAACTAAATATAGCTGTCACCAGCAAATTATGTTTAGTGCACACACCGTTTGGTTATTTAAAGTAATCGACAGTTGAATTTTCTTTACTCCGAAATATTCAGATAGTGGTTACCATATTTGTTAAATTCTCAGTAGTGTATACTAAACTAAATTAAGCAAAAGTTTAAAGAACATAAACAAAAACATCACCTATGTTGAAGAGCATCTATTAAAAACTCTCCAATCCAAGTTTACACAGTACATTTTTTTTCATCTAAACAGATCCAAGACATTAGCGTTGAGACGGAGGACAACAAGGAAAAGAAATCAGCCAAAGATGCTCTGCTGCTGTGGTGTCAGATGAAGACTGCAGGGTAAGCAAGAAAAAGAAATTAAATGAATGATTGACCGACTGTATTATGCCTTTCTGTTTATTGAACACACAACTAGTTCTTATCCTGTACAAATAAATGCTGGTCTTCTTTTAGGTACCCCAATGTCAATGTCCACAACTTCACCACCAGCTGGAGAGATGGTCTTGCGTTCAATGCCATAGTGCACAAACACAGGTATTGATCCGCACTGACATACAAGTACACCGGTGGCACAAGGCCTTTGTTATGAAACACATGACAAGCTTCTGTATGACTACCATATTAGCATGTGCTCATGTTCTCCACGCCTCTTCATTCTTTAGCATGTTCCCACAGATACAGAGAGGCCTGCAGGGGCTTCAACCACTAGCGGCATGCTGACTTAGAGAATTTAGTTTTGTAAAAGTCGGTTCATGTAATCTTTGACGGAATTTAAAGAAATAATTTTACTCAATTTAAAGTCCTAAAACATGTCAATTATGTAAAAGTGTATTTGTGTCTAGCTGTCATTGTGGCAGAATTGAGAAAAAAAGGGATGGTTTACCTCAAGAAAAAAATTTACTCACTATGTACTTCACTTTTTGAACACAAAAGATGATATTTTGAAGAAGGCTGAATCCGGTGACCATTGACTTCCATAGTAGGATAAACATATTATGAAAGTCAATGGCTACCACTTATCAACATTTTTCAAAATATCTTCTTTTGTGTTCAACAGCAGTTAGAGAGACTCACAGGTTTGTGTCAAGTAAAGGGAGAGTAAATAATGACAGAATATTTATTTTTGGGTGAACTATCCCTTTAATAAATTATTCTTAATATGCATTTATTAAATAGTTTTTGTCTTTTAATTTAACTGTTTGCTTTTCTTATACTCATATAATTTGTGATGTGAAAAGTGTTTATTATTAAATTAAAAAAACTGCTAAATAGAAGCATATGCTTACAGCTGTGGCCAACATCTGAATTGTATATTGTACTATATTATGTGATTTTGTATATTGAGGTGAGAAATCATGTAAATCTTTTGCTCTTCTCATCTTCATCAGTTCCACCATCTCCTAATGTTTGCTCCCATCCTCTGAAATGTTTCCCCGGCAGTTTTGTTCTTTCTGCAGTTTTTTCATGCAGAGGAACAGGAAAAAAAAGAAAAGTTGAATTAAGTTGACCTAAATAAGAAGAAAAATCCCTCACTCCCTTTTGCAGTGTTGGATGCTTCCCTCTTTTGTTGGAGAAGTGTATTGCAGTGTTGTTATGGGGACTGAAATGTCCTCTTGCCTTAGAGTTGTACAAACCTAAAGAAATAACTTTTTGGTTTTCTACTTTTTTTTTTCCCCTCTCTCCCTCTCTCATTCATAGGTCAGACTTGATTGACTTTGATAATCTCAAGCGCTCTAATGCCCACTATAACCTGCAGAATGCCTTTAATGTGGCCGAGAAAGAGCTGGGTCTTACCAAGCTGCTGGATCCAGAAGGTGAGAGGCAGATATGTGCATAAATGGCATAAATGATTAATTGCATTTATCATTTTAACCAGGTAATAAAGACAGATTTGTTTACTCATACACTACAAAAACAATGGGCTATATGCACAGAAAGTGTTTTTCAGCCACTGATAAACAACCGGCCAAAGGTTAATGTGACTATTTTCAATTTTATAATTTTTCAGCATCTATAATGTCATTTAAAATATAATCAGTTAAATAGACTTAAGCATTCATTTAGTTGTACAATGAGATGAAAGGCCACTTAGACCCAAGCACCATCAGGAGCAGCAGGTGAGTGTAGAAACTTCCATATTCCATAAATTTCCATATTCTAAAGACATTGCAGAATTCAGTGCTGCTTGTCTGGTCTGAGACCCACTTTATGTTGTATATCAACCAGGCAGTGAAAAGCATTTTTAAAGATCGATTTTTAATCGATTTTTAAAGAAACCAAACCTTAAAAGTTGTGATTTTCATATTAGAATGACCGATCACTGGAAGCAATTGAGCTAGCTTACTGAAAATGAAAAGTCCCTGAGCATATACCCCATTAACTTAAAGAAACTCTCAGAATCTATAGGTAAATGCTATAATCATACAGGATGGGTCAAGAGACAGTCGGCTGGCTGAAAAGAATATTTTCACCACCTAACCACATTTCTGTCTAATCTCTTGCTCTCTAGATGTGAATGTAGATCAGCCTGATGAAAAGTCCATCATCACATATGTGGCCACATACTACCATTACTTCAGCAAGATGAAGGCACTCGCCGTTGAAGGAAAGAGGATTGGCAAGGTACATGAAAAGCAATAGCAGTCTACCCTTATTTTTTTATTAATATCCTTTCCTGAAGTGCCTGTTTCAGTAAGAATGGGTCATTTTGAGTGTGAAGTCATTGGGGGTGTGTTTGATCACTTCTGTAGGTGCTGGATTATGCTATCGAGGCAGATCAGCTGATAGAGAAATATGAGACTCTGGCCTCAGAGCTGCTGCAATGGATTGAACAAACCATTGTCACCCTAAACGATCGCCAACTTGCTAACTCACTCAATGGGGTTCAGAACCAGCTACAAGCCTTCAACACCTACCGCACTGTGGAGAAACCACCGAAGTGAGTAATGGCCACACTACCAAAACAATATCATAAAAAAACAGCAACATAACAACAACTCTGATCCTATTTACTTTTTAATGTTACTTAACAATCAAGTGCAGCATGTTACTCCACTATAGAATTAAAAAATAATAATAACTTGCTCTTAATCACAAATAACATTTTCTTTACCTCTAAAAAATAATGATTAAAACATATATAAAAATATAATAATTTCTGATTCACAGCAATCAAGCAAGTTAAATTTTGAAAACTTAAAATAAGACTTGTTTAACAAAAAAATTTTGTTTACTTGTATTACCCTAATGGCAGATTAAAAAAAAAATTCTTGTATTAAGCATGAGCATATTTTTATGAATTGTCATTATTTTCTGAAGTAAATTTTTTGATTCAAGAATGATTAGATATTTTCACTGACACGATGCAAAAATTTTATTTGGGAATGTTTTGCCAATGAATAATGTTTGCCAGTTGCAAAAAAGCTGTTGTAGGCATTGTTTTAGCATTCAATCTGACTTCATTGTGCCCGATAACGCCTACTTTTCACCATCTAATCAATTCCCGATGGATGAAATCAGGCCCTGCTCAAAAGATTTTCTCACTGAATATCCTAAACATTAATACAGGATAGTAAAATGGTCTGCAAATACAATTTTTATGTTGACACAACTGATTGATCTTCGGTATACATTCTAGACATGTCTCTTTAATCCTTACTGCTTGTTTGACAGGTTCACTGAGAAGGGCAATTTGGAGGTTTTGCTCTTCACCATTCAAAGTAAAATGAGAGCAAACAATCAGAAGGTGTACATGCCAAGAGAGGGAAAACTTATCTCTGACATCAACAAAGTATGTACACATCAAATACTACATGTGGATCTACTACACAAAAATAGCTCGAGTTTTGATTAACACTCATGGCCGGTTGTGTTTGCTGCTTGTCTGAGAAGGCGTGGGAGAGGCTGGAAAAAGCAGAACACGAGAGAGAGTTGGCACTGAGAAACGAGCTGATTCGTCAAGAGAAGCTGGAGATGCTGGCCGCACGTTTTGATCGCAAAGCAGCAATGAGAGAAACCTGGCTCAGTGAAAACCAGCGGCTGGTTTCACAGGTGAAGCACAGTCACACAGGCAGAAATAATCATCGTTTGATGTTCAATGGTGAATAACGCTAACTATTTTTAATGCCTTCAGGACAATTTTGGTGTAGAACTGGGTGCTGTGGAGGCTGCCACTCGCAAACACGAGGCCATCGAGACAGACATCCAGGCATACGGTGAGCGTGTAGCAGCCGTAGAAGCTGTCGCTCGAGAACTGGAGGCAGAGGGATATCATGAAGTGCGACGTGTGCTGGCGCGGAGGGATAATGTGCTTAGACTGTGGGAGTATCTGAAGGAACTACTTGCAGCACGACGAGAGAGGCTGATGGCACACCGAGACCTGCAGCGCCTCCTACAGGAATTGAGCTACATCATGGAATGGATGGAAGACATGAAGGTAATGACTTAATTGACTGCTATATTAAAAATATATATAATCTTATTATTAAAAATCAATGTAATTTAAAGGGATAGTTCACCCAAAAATGAAAAAATACTCACTTTTAACCCTTAAGTGATTATAACATTCAGTTTCTTTGCCCTGTTGAACACGACAAGAGATTTTTGAAGAAAGCTGAGAACTTGTAACCTTTGACTTCTATGTATAGTATGAAAGTCAATGGTTACAGGTTTCCAGATTTCTTAAAGTATTTTCTTTGTGTTCAGCAGATGAAAGAAACTCATAGGTTTGGAACAAGTGTAGGGTGAGTAAATGATGACAGAATTTTCATTTTTGGATGAACTATCCTTTCAGCTTTTATTACACATTTAGAAATATTACTTGCCTGCCTTTGTTGTGTTCAGTCTACTCAGACTTAACTGTGTGTTTTTGTGTGTATGCATGTTTAGAGTCGTCTGCAATCTCAGGACAGTGGAAAACACCTTCATGATGTGGAAGACCTGCTCCAGAAGCACACACTAGTGGAAGCTGATATATCTGCACAGGCTGAGAGAGTCAAAGCTGTACAAGCCACTGCGAAGAGATTTGCTTCAAATGAACAGAGTGAGGATACTTCCCACAAACAAATAAATGGTTTGAAATTGAGCTCAAGATCAAAACATAATCGGTTCTCTTTTCCCTTTAGGTTATAAGCCATGTGACCCAGGACTGGTTGAAGAGAAAGTGGATCTTCTGGGTCGAGCATATGAAGAGCTAGGCCAGCTGGCTGCGGATCGACGAGCTCGACTAGATGACTCGCGAAGACTCTGGCAGTTCCTGTGGGAGCTGGGAGAAGAAGCCGCCTGGATCCGAGAGCAGGAGCAGATCATCTCTGGAGGAGACTATGGTAAAGATCTGAGCTCCGCTCTTCACCTCCTGTCTAAACATGAGGCTTTTCGGGACGAGATGGCAGCACGGTATGGCCCTCTGGGGAACAGCATTGCTGGTGGGGAAGCCCTGGTGAAGGAAGGCCACGTTGGAGCACCTGAGGTGAAGGAGAGAATTAAGGATGTGAGAGCACAGTGGACACATTTGGAGGAGGTAAAGAAGAGAAGAGAATAAACACACTTTAAAATTTAGCTTCACAGTCTTATTCCACATTTTACACTCTCTCTTTTTTCACAGGCCTCACAGTTGCGGGAGCAGAGACTAAATGAGTCTGTAGCTTTCCATCAGTTCCAGACTGACGCGAACGACATGGAGGCTTGGATACTAGAAACACTAAGACAGGTAAAATAACAGCATGTTCAGTTGACTAGTTTCTATTCTGAAATTTTATGGCTAGTTCTGTTTTATAGTGAGTCAGTGTTAGCATAGTTCCTTAGATCAGTTAGCTGACTGGTTCTTTTGTTCTTTTTGTTTTCAGGTGTCTAGTCAAGAAGTGGGCCACGATGAGTTTTCCACACAGACTCTGGCCAGAAAGCAGAGAGAGGTGGAAGAGGAGATTCAAAGTCACCGATCACTCATCGACTCACTACATGAACAAGGCTCATTACTGCCTGAGGCATATGCACAATCCCCACAGGTACACACAACACCACACAAATTATATGTTTGAAACTACCTTTCATATTTTTGTGATTTTTGCTGTGTGTACTACCTTACACTGGGTTAATAAATATAATAGTATTTAATAGAAGCTAGTATTTTAAAGCAATGATCCAAAGAGAATGATTCTTGAGTACCAAATCAGCTTACAAAAGAATCAGTATTTTTAAATACCAGAGTCACAGAAGCACAGATTAGTGCCCTGTACTCCTAACAAAATGGTAAGGTATAATCTAATCAATATATATTAAACTTCTTTATTTAAAACGTAATTATAAGTACATTCTGAGTGACTGATATTTGTTGATTTGCACCGATTCACAGTTTTAACGTTCATTTTGAAAACTATATGCTTGTTAGTTATTTTAATTTAAAGATCTGAGGTAAACAATCTGCTTCCGCTTTCAGTAGTAATGTTCAAAGACATCTTAAGTAAATTAAAAAATATATAAATATTTGAATGGGAATAATATTTTATAATGGCCTCACAGTGGCGCAGTGGGTAGCACGTTCGCCTCACAGCAAGAAGTCGCTGGTTCGAGCCTCGGCTGGGTCAGTTGGCGTTTCTGTGTGGAGTTTGCATGTTCTCCCTGTGTTGGCGTGGGTTTCCTCCGGGTGCTCCGGTTTCCCCCACAAGTCCAAAGACATGCGGTACAGGTGAATTGGGTAGACTAAATTGCCCATAGTGTATGAGTGTGAATGGGTGTGTATGGATGTTTCCCAGAGATGGGTTGCAGCTGGAAGGGCATCCGCTGCGTAAAACATATGCTGGATAAGTTGGCGGTTCATTCCGCTGTGGCGACCCCAGATTAATAAAGGGACTAAGCCGAAATGAAAATGAATGAATGAATAATATTTTATAATTATACTATTTTTAACTGCATTTTTAATTTAGTAAATGCAGATTTGGTGAACATGATAATTATTTCAAAAACATTAGAAATATTGTTCAAACCCCAGATTTTTAATGGTAGTGTGACTTAAACATAGCATGTATTTTAAAGCCTTCGTTTCTTGTACAGGTGGAGGGTCGTCTTCCAGCAATAGAGCAGCGCTATGAGGAGTTAGAGGGGTTGTCGTCGTCATGGCGACGGGCCTTGGATGGAGCGCTTGCATTATATCGCATGTTTAGTGAAGCTAGTGCCTGCCAACTGTGGGTTGGAGAAAAAGAGCAGTGGCTACACAACATGGAGATTCCCACCAAACTAGAGGATCTGGAGGTGGTCCAGCAGAGGTGAGAACAGAGAGAATGGCTTCTATGTGAGTTTTGCTGAGGCATATAGTGGTGTAATATGGTTTGTTTTGTTTTGAAGGTTTGATACTCTGGAGCCCGAGATGAACACATTGGGTGGACGCATTTCTGATGTCAATCAAGTTGCCCAACAGCTGCTTGGATCAGACAACCGCAACAAAGACCAGATCGACCAGACACAAAACCAACTCAATAACAGGTACAGTCACCAACAGAAAGAGCAGAGCCTCCACACACCAACCTATACAAAAAAAAATTCATAATGTTAATATGATCAATAAGATGGCCTTATGTTTTTTCGTCCTCATCATCATCCTCCTCTGCAGGTGGTCTGATTTCCAGAGTCTGGCCAACCAGCGTAAACAAGCTCTAGAATCGGCACTAAATATCCAGAACTATCATCTAGAATGTAATGAGATCAAGAGCTGGATGAAGGAGAAGACCAAGGTCATCGAGTCCACACAGAGCCTTGGAAATGACCTGGCTGGAGTCATGGCCCTGCAGCGCAAGCTCACTGGAATGGAGAGAGACCTGGAGGCCATACAGGTACAAAGATATGCATCATGTCTAATGCAGTCATGAAGAGACTTGGTTTTGTCCTTACTCATTTTACTCATTTTTAATCATACTCTTTCCCTTCTCTTTTGCAGGGTAAGTTGGATGACCTGCGTTCGGAAGCCAAAAAGTTGGTATCCGAGCATCCCGAGCAGGAGGAGGAGATCAAGGGTCAGCTGGCTGAGATCCAGGAGGTGTGGGAGGAACTTCGTGCCACCATGAAACGGCGCGAGGAGTCTTTGGGTGAAGCTTCCAAGCTTCAGGGCTTCCTTCGAGATCTTGATGACTTCCAGGCCTGGCTGTCTCGTACACAGACCACCGTGGCGTCCGAGGACACACCGACCTCTTTGGCAGAAGCCGAGCGTCTGCTGGCTCAACATGAGGCCATAAAGAATGAAGTGGATAATTATAAAGAAGATTATGAGAAGATGAGAGCTACTGGAGCTGAGGTCAGTTGGTGTCAACTTAAAGGTTAAGAAATAAATTTATTGGCACTCACTTCCATTCAGAAGTGTGGGATTTGAGAAGGATTTCTAAAAAGAAAGTTTAATCTACCTGCCAAGACTGCATTTTTGTAACAACTGTTAAATAACTATATATCTCTTTGATGGCAAAGTTGTATTTTTAGCAGTCATTAGTTCAGTCTTCAGTGTTTCACGTTTCTTCAGAAATCATTCTTATATGCAGATTTTATGCTTAAACACTTTTTTGTGATTATTAATATTGATAGGCTCAATATTTCTAGTACTCTTTGAGAGGAAAGTTGAAAAGAACGGTTTATTTGAAGTAATTTTTTTATAAATCTGTCATTTTTTATCAATTTAATCCATCATTGCCAAACACATTTACTTATATTTTTTTATTTATTTATTTTTTAATGATGGTATATATTTTACTAGAGTTTGACAAATAGCTAAACATAGTTGTTGTACATATAACTAAAGCAAAATATCTTTAAAATATCCTCCAGGTGACCCAGGGTCAGACAGACGCCCAGCACATGTTCTTAGCCCAAAGGCTGCAAGCGCTGGACACCGGCTGGCATGAGCTAAGGAGAATGTGGGAGAGCCGCCACTGTGTCCTCGCTCAGGCCTTTGATTTCCAAACCCTGCTGCGAGATGCAAAACAGGCAGAGGGCTTCCTTAATAGCCAGGTTTGTGTATGCGATGCTGCTATTGTTCTGTTTTTGTCGTTTTGTCAGCTGCAAATAACGGCTCTTGATTTGGAGGATGAAACCTTAATGCCTGCTAATAGACTGCTTTTATCTCTCTTTGATCACAGGAGTATGTTCTGTCACATACAGAGATGCCATCCAGCCTGCAAGGGGCTGAGGAGGCCATCAAGAAACACGAGGATTTCCTCACCACAATGGAGGCTAGTGAAGAAAAGATCAACGGTGTGGTAGAGTCTGGACGGAGACTCATTTCTGACGGCAACACCTATGCGGACAAGATTCAGGAGAAGACTGACTCTATTCAGGAAAGGTGAGCAGGAACAGACTAATAAAAATTTGTAGAAGATGTAAAGGTGGATGGTGACACCTTAATACATTTTTGAATCAGTAATTTAATCACATTACCACAACCTTATTTTCCTAATTTTGCCAGAAATGTTACAATTGTATATTAATTCAACAATTGGTGTCTTAATTATTATTATTTTTAAGAAATAATACATTTTTAATGCTTTTTAATTTCTATTTCAAATAAATGCTGTTCTTTTTAACTTGTCTTAACTTGTCAGGGTTAAAGTAGTAAGCACCACAAATGTTTTAGACATTGATGAGTAATGTATTTTTAAAAAATAAAATAAAATTAATAAATGTAGTAATACTTTTATGAAGCCAAGTCATGCCTAAGAAACTGCACTTTGCTGGAAATATGTAATCCTGGCAATGATGTATATGAAATATCCACACAGGAATGGATTTAGGTCAATCTGGAATTTAATTTTGTTAGACATTCGTAGACATTTATTGAAAATATACATGTATGGACGCAAAATGTTAGAATCCATAAAAGAAAAGAAAAAACATGATTATTGCCATGTGGACATTTACATAGGCTCAGACCCTAACAAACCTATTAATTCTTGTCCAGATAACATCATGTTTTTCATCTCATGTTCTCCTTTAGGCACCAAAAGAATAAACAAGCTGCCAATGAGCTTCTGGCTAAACTGAAGGATAACAGAGAGCTGCAGCATTTCCTACAGGATGGACAAGAGGTAATGATACAAAATACTGAGCAATCAAGATTATATACTGTACATCTGTCACACTGACAGGGTCCCTTTTACTGGCATCAGGCAAAAGATAACACTCTTATATAATCTACACTAGGGAGACACAGCACCTCCTAGAGGATAAGTCCAGCTATGATACCAGATTCAGATCTTTGTGTAATTAAAAAGACCCTTGTTTACTTTTTCCTGTAGCTTACTTTGTGGATAAACGAGAAAATGCTGACAGCTCAGGACATGTCCTATGATGAGGCCAGAAACCTCCACAGCAAGTGGCAGAAGCACCAGGCATTCATGGCTGAGCTGGCCTCCAATAAAGACTGGCTGGACAAGATCGACAAGGTACTTTCCCCTGAACATCATCTTCCAGTGCTTTCAGATATCCAGTGCACCTCTGTGGCATTATAGTTCTTTAAACTGTGATTTCCAGGCTTGGAGAAATCATGAAAGTCATTAAATGGTCAGCTATTGTATGTTTTATCGCCTATAAATTACTCTTTGTGTGGAAAGTCTGAAAATGCATGGAGTGAAATATATGTAAATGACCAGGGTTGTTCATAAAGCTTCAGATATTCTGTTCATTCACAGTCAATCATAGTCATTGTTTCTAATACTGAAGTTTAATTGATTTTAAATGGTACTGATACACTGTAAAAAGTCAATAGTTACTTAAAAAAAAAAGTGAGTAAACTCGTTGTAACTTGGGATGTTAAGTTGACTGAATGGTGAAAAAGTGTATTTACTTAATAATTTTAATCACTTTATTTTAAGCAAAGTCAACTAATTGCTTTAAAAGCAACAGGTTTACAAGTCAGCTAATTGCGTTTTACAGTCTTATATGAATTGTGTGGGAATCCTGGAAAGTATGTAAAAATCCAGTGTTTGTCAGATGTCTTAAACAGGGCCATGCTAACAAAAACGACAAGACATGTGAACTCATGAGCAGAACTGCAGACTTCAGAACTTTTAAACTGATGTCCTGTCTCTCTCTCTGTTGCTCCTATAGGAGGGTCAGGTGTTGGTAAAGGAGAAGCCTGAGTTGGAGCAGACAGTATCAGAGACTCTGAGCGGTCTGCAGAAGCAGTGGGTAGAGCTGGAGAACACCACTCAAGCCAAAGCTCAGTGTCTGTTTGACGCTAACCGAGCGGAGCTGTTCACACAGAGTTGCTCAGCGCTTGACTGCTGGGTCCAGAACATCTCCTCTCAACTCCAGAGCGATGACTTTGGAAAAGATCTTACCAGCGTCAACATCCTGCTTAAAAAACACCAGGTATGTCCAAGGCCAAATAGAAAGACAAATACTCATATCACATTTGTGTGTGATCAAACCATCCTGTAGTTGGATATAATAGTATTCTCTTTAAATATTAATAGGAGGTTTTTCTGAGTTAGGGTTGTGAACCTACACAGTTCATTTCAATTGTATTGAATACATCATGATGCTTTGACGATGCACTGCTTCCTCAGTTTTCAGTTTTACTTCATGTATAAAATTTTGTCATTAAATACAAGCAGTTAAATATAAGAATTGAACCTTTAATTTTACCTTCTCAAAGAAAAGAAGGTAAAGTTCTTTTTTTCACAATGTGTGGAGGACCTAGCCTCCACCACCATAGCATGCTACTTCAACAAATGATGTTAGAAAACTCTCAGTACATCATAACCAGTTACTAAACTGATTTGTGCTCATCTCCATTGTGATGTATCGTACAAATAATTTTGACACCCCTAGTCTGAGTAGACAAGTTAATGGCTTATGGCTACATTTGTGACTTTGTGCTTGACAGATGCTGGAGCATCAGATGGATGTGCGTGAGAAAGAAGTTCAGTCTCTGCAGTCACAGGCTCTGGCCTTGGCCCAAGAGGATTCTGGGATAGTGGAGGTAGATGGAGAGCAGAGAAGAGTGACAGACAGATTCTCTCAGCTGCAGGACCCTCTGAAACAGCGGAGGCAGCATCTTCTTGCATCAAAAGAGGCTCATCAGTTCAACAGAGATCTTGAGGATGAGATTGTGAGTCTCAAGAAAGAACCGGCTACAGTGCTACACTAACATTTAAAAAAATAATAAAAATTAAACGACATTGAACAGATTATTGGAGTGTATTTTCTTTTACACAATACGTCACAATACACATTTAATCCAAATCCTGCATATACAGAAAAATTTCTAAGACATTTTCTTTGCTTTTGTCTAAAGTTATGGGTGAAGGAGAGGATGCCCCTTGCCACGTCTACAGACCATGGTAAAGATCTGCCCAGTGTTCAGCTGCTCATGAAAAAGAATCAGGTAAACCATTGTTGTCAGTGAACATTTAAAACCTTTTCCCTATTTTTGTTATCTAACCAACTTTCCAACATCCCACAGACTTTGCAGAAGGAGATTCAAGGTCACCAGCCCCGTATCGATGACATCCAGGCTCACGGTACAAATATGTCCCCTGGAAAAGAGTCTGAGATGGACAGGGAGAGGAGAGCTGCTCTTGACGGCCGTCTGGCGGAGCTGAGGGAATTGTGGGCCCTTTTGATTTCTGAGACGGAGCAGAGGAACGTGAGGCTAGCTGAGGCTAACAGAGCGCAGCAGTTTTACACCGATGCTGCAGAGGCAGAGGCTTGGATGGGAGAACAAGAGCTTCATATGATGTCAGAGGAGAAAGCGAAGGTCAGTTTATGTGTGTTTGTAACAGGTTCACAAAAAGATAATGCTTCAAACAGATTTGAGAGTATGAGACGTTATACACTACTGTCCAAAAGTTTGGGCTCACCTCACACAGATTTTTTCCTTTGAAAAAAATGAATGCAAGGACACATTTATATTGATCGACATAGCAAAAACATTTATAGTGCTTCAAAGTGTTTTTGTTCATTGATCGATACTGTAAAGACATGCTACAAAATTTTTTGGTTTAAAATAAATGCTGTTTATTTGAGTCCTGGGAAAATGTATCAAGGTGTCCACATACATTTTCAGTTGTTTTTTACTTGAATACTAATAAATGTTTCTTAAGAATTCAGCTTATTACAATAATTTTTGAAGAATGAAGATTTTTGTGACACTGAAGACTGGAGTAAAGATGCTAAAAATTCAGATTTTTGTCACATTAAGCTCCTTCAGTAATATTTAAATGGATCCTAATTTGCACGTACATACATTTTTTACAAAACTGAAATATACTTTACATTAGGTTTTTACAAGTTAAATACAACATACAACAAAGTACAGTAGATCTATCATCACTAAATATACTCCCCTATACAAATTATATCCTGTTATACCAAGTAAGACATAAATCTGCCCCAGTATTTGACCAGTAAATCTTGACGCTTTTTCAAATGAAATGAAAAATTTTCCAAAGGCAATGTAGGATGACACTTCTTTAATCCACATAGAAGTAGAAAGTGGTTTAGAATCCTTCTATCTCAAAGTTACACATTTTATGGCTGCTAGCAGTGGGGCTAGCCTAACAAATCTCAGAATAACCCTTTGTTGATCAAGTAGTGTAGTATAGTAGTTCAGCTTCTGTCATGCTATCATTCTGATGAGTTCTTTGATGTGTTTGTGGTGTTCATGTATGTAGTGTTTCAAGTTTTTCTAATGGTTGTTGCAGGATGAGCAGAGTGCTCTGGTGATGGTGAAGAAACACCAGATTCTGGAGCAGGCTCTTGAGGACTACGCTCAGACCATCCACCAGCTGGCCAACAGCAGCAGACTCATGGTCAACAGCGAACACCCGGAGAGGTCAGAGGCACACTGGGTTCTCTGGACTAAATTATTTATAATGAAGAAATAGTTAAACCCATTTGCTTTCTTCTTGTAGTGAAAGGATCACTCTGAGGCAGGCCCAGGTGGATAAACTGTATGCAGGTTTGAAGGATCTGGCTGAGGAGAGGAGGGGTAAACTGCAGGAGAGACTGAGATTGACCCAGCTGAAGAGAGAGGTGGATGATTTAGAGCAGTGGATCGCCGAAAGAGAGGTCGTCGCCGGATCTCATGAACTTGGACAAGACTACGAACATGTCACAGTATGAAATCCACCTTTTCTCATGACGTCCTCAATCTTCACTACTGGAATTACAAAGATATTTATGTAAAAATTGCTTCTTTAGGCTAGGTCTTTGTTTGTTTTGGCCTTTTGTTCAAACCATCAATAATTTTCTTATGTCCTTTAACTGAACTGTGAACACACTCTCCCAAGTCAATACATATTACAACATTATTTTTGTATTATAGTCTTGACTGTGAATGTAAAGGTGTTTTAAATCAAAGAGAAATGTACTGTATCTGGTCTCTGTAATATTTTAGTAAGCTTTAAGCAGATTTTATGCAATCAAAGTTAATGATTTTCTGATATTTTAACAATAAAGCCTATTGAAGGCAAGCCTGAAATGTGTAGCCTAAAAAGCATAATGGCTAATGCTAAAGCCTGATTTATACTTTCGCCTGGCGCCACGTTGTGGAGCTCCGCTGACTGCACGTGCACCTCACGAAATGGACGAGGCTTTTATACTTGATGCGTTCGCCTTTGTGATATTGTTTAAAACAACAGGGAGGCGGTCAAAAGAAACTGACTGTAAAATCAGACAGATAAACAGAGAAGTAGAAAGTTTCCAGAACTACGTCATATCATTAATATCATTCAAGACTTTTAAACTAATTATTTTTATAAATTATTTTAATGATTATAAAGATTTTTATAACCATTCAATATATATATAATTATAATTTTTTTTTAAATCAGACTTTGATGCATCACTTGCTTTTGTTCATATCTCGGACAGTTTTACCTATTAAAATGTATTAATATATTAATGATAACAGAACATGGGTTGCTCAGCAAATATATATTTTTATTATGGCAAGAATAAAAGCAAAAAAGAACACTTACTAAAAAATACAGATGTTTTTTTTTTTTTAAGATTTAGCTTGCTCCACAATTGACCCATTTACTGTCTGGATAGTTTCTGTCCTCTACTTATGCTAATAAGGCAATAATGGTCCAAAATTCCTGACCATTATCACCAATAAAGCCTAGAAAAATAGGGCATCAGTATATTGTAAACCGATAGGTTCAAATATTCCTTTCCAGTTATCAAAGAAATAACTTGTTCCTTAATTATAGTTTTGTAACTATTAAATTGTTTTACATTCAAAATTGTAATATATACATCAGTATAAAACCTATAAATGGATGAAAAATGTATTTTTGTAATTGTGTACCTGGGTCTCCACTTTTGCCATGGCCTCTTTTGGCTTTAACAAACTTATCCCTCAAGTTTTTCCAAACTTTTTAACAAAAACTTTCCTCCTTTCCCACGGCTGTTGCATTTTCTAGCCAAGAATTATTGGTCATCTTCTCCCTATGATCACACAAAGTGATTCATATTCAACTCAAATGAAACACGACGTCGCGCTGTGTACACTCCGCCAGCCGAAATCATGTCGCACACACCCAAATTTTGCTGTGTTAAGGAACATTTGATGCTAATGCTATTATAGATAGAGAGTGTTTTGAAACAAAAAGCCCAATTTCAAAAGGTTTCTGGATTAATAATGTGTCTTGTGGGGTTATATACTGTCAGTTTAGTTAGAAATGATGCAGACAGTTTATATTAAAACCTAGTCATGTGAAAGCTGTCATGCACATTGGTCAGTATATTGTGTTTTTATATATTAATTTGGTGTCATTATGCCAGCAGCAGAAAACCACATTCAGGCAATGCACATACAGTAGATGCATGTGTTGTTTTAATCTGCCAGCATAACGGCACCAAGTTTATATATATATTAACACAATATATTGACCATTGTTCTATATTTTTGTCATACAACATGTGCCTTTGTAAGATGTACCAGGATTCAGTAGAAAGTGAAGTGACCCCAGACAACTGCTGCAAACAAAGTGAAAGCCCACTCAAATTTTGTGTGACAGTATATGGTATTGTTATCATCTGTAACACTAGATGTTCTCTCCTCACTCTTCAGATGTTGCGTGACAAGTTCCGGGAGTTTGCACGGGACACCAGCACAATTGGCCAGGAGCGTGTGGATGCAGTAAATGCTCAGGCAGATGAACTTATCGAGTCCGGTCATCCTGAAAACGCCAGTGTGGCTGAGTGGAAGGATGGACTCAATGAGGCCTGGGCGGATCTGCTGGAGCTCATCGACACACGCACACAGATGCTGGCCGCCTCGTATGAGCTGCACCGCTTCCATCAGGACGCCCGAGAAGCTCTAGGACTCATACGAGAGAAAAAGGAGACGCTAGCAGGGGCTGAACTCGGACGGGACCTGAATACTGTCCAGCACTTTCTCAGACAGCATACAGCCTATGAGCATGATGTGCAGGCACTCAGTGGGCAGGTAAGAGCTTTGCTTTAATCTTGTCATTTGTATGTTGTGAATTTTCTTGATTTTGGTCAGTTGATGAAAGATTCAAAATTTTTGTACTCCACTGCAGGTCACACAGGTGCAGGACGATGCTGCACGTCTGCAGAAAGCGTACGCTGGAGAAAAAGCAGATGATATTCATCGGCATGAGCGCGCAGTCACAGAGGCCTGGGAGGAACTTCAGTCTGCCACCCAAGCCAGGCGGCTGCTCCTATTGGACACGGTGGAGAAGTTCAGATTCTTAAACATGGTTCGAGACCTCATGCTGTGGATGGAGGGAATCAACTTACAGATCCAGTCACACGACAGTCCGAGGTATGTGTATACCTGTCTATGGTGAATTCTCCATCAAATTAATACTATGGTTCAAATTTTGGAGTTAATAAGATTTTTGAATATTTTTTTAAGAAGTCTCTTATGCTTACAAAGGCAGCATTTATTTGGTGCAATATAAAGTAAAAAATATTGTGAAATATTACTACAATTTGACAAGTTTTTGGTTTGAAATAGTTTTTGGTTTTTGACTGCTTTTACTCCAATAGTCAATGTCACATGATCCTTTTTGTTATGATGATGTTCTGCTCATGAAACATTACCACTTTTCCACTATCGGGCCAAATGGTTCTCTTTTTAGGTTTCATTCCAGGCTAGTCTCCGTGGATACAAATAATTTTCCTTTCTGTTGCTGATAACGAAGTTCTTTGGAATGTAATACAAATGCCCCAGTCATTGCCTTGTAATATGAACGATGATCAGATATATCTGTTTTTTGGATTCTTTTTTGCTTTACATAAACTAAGACAAATAGCACACTTTTATATAGCCTGCATTGTAGAAACTGGTTGACAGGCAGCAGTGTGATGATGTCATGCACACGCTCTACCAGCTCAGCTCAGCACGGTTGTCTAACCACGTAAGAAATCTGGGCCAAGAACAATTTGTAATCTCTCATGTGGAAATATACCAGAACCGAACTGTACCAGACCGTTCTTAGAGCCGTTTACCATGACAGTGGAAAAAGCATCTATTAACAGAATCTTTTCAAGTTATTTCATAAACAGCAAGTTCAGATGTTGACATTATAAATCTCTTCAAAATCTATAAATTCTTACATTAGGAATTTGTTTAAAAATGAATTACGCACAAGCTGATGATGTGTGCACTTTGTTGTAGGGACGTCTCCTCAGCTGGTCTGGTCATCGCCAACCATCAGGACATCAAGTCAGAGATAGAGACTAGAGCAGACAGCTTCACTGCTTGCAGTGAAATGGGACGCACACTTATCAACAACAATCACTATGCTTCAGATGAGGTCTGCACACACTACATACACACACATTCTCTTTGCTCAATGCAAAATCTAACACATTCATCACTGTGTGTATGGTAATTGAATGTCTGATTTCTAGATTCAAGAAAAATTGGACCAGCTTCAGGCCAAACGCACTGAAATTAACCAGAAATGGCAAGAAAAAATGGACCACTTACAGATTGGTGAGTACGTGGAAGGAATCCTGATTCTGCAACTGGTGGGATGCTAATGAGATTTACATCAAAGGTGACCGTATTAGTGTGTGTATGACACATCCTAACACACTCTGTTTGTATGCGTTTATTAGTTCTGGAGGTTTTGCAGTTCGGCAGAGATGCATCTATGGCCGAGTCGTGGCTGGCTGGGCAGGAGCCTCTGGTCAGGGCAGCAGAACTGGGCTCTAATGTAGACGAGGTTGAGAGTCTCATCAAACGCCACGAAGCCTTTGAAAAACTGGCAGCAGGCTGGGAAGATCGATTCTCGCAGCTAGAGAAGCTCACCACGGTTTGTTAAACGCACTCCTACTCCAATAAAAATACAGGATTTGATAGCACCATTCTTTATCCTCCATTTTGTAATATTCTTCTCCCCTCGTGTTTTACTCTGTCAGCTGGAGGAGCAGGAAATTCAAAGACGAAGGGAAGAGGAAGAGAGGGCTCGACGGCCACCCACACCTCCCCCTGTGGAGGAAGTAGTACGGTCTGAGATTAATGATTCTGCTGCAAGGTAAGAAACAGACCATTCCATTCTTCTCAAATACAGGGATGGTCTTTTTAAAAGTTACTTCTGCCTATTCAGCTATTTATAGTCTGCTGACTGTAAATTCACCTTTGCCAATCACAGAACTATAAAACGTTTTAAAATATATCCAAATAGAAAACAGTTGAGTTTTTGACCAAGAAAATGTAACTTTGGTGAACAAAAAAACATTATAGTAAAAAAGATGTTTCATATCCAAAGATTATTTATTCACTTACTGATTTATTTAGTAAGCATTTTGTTTCTTTTTATGTGAACAGTATATATTGTTAGGAAATAATTGATTTAATAAAAAAAATTATGCTTTTCTCGTGCCAAATATGGGGAAAATATACTTTTGGCTGTACCACAGCTGTAACTGTAAGTTTTGTTGTGTCTTTTCTTCAAGGACGAGTCTGGACCAGACTACGTTGAACCAGTCCGTATCTGTCAATGGTGTCTACAGTGACCAGGACACGTCACAGGTCAGATACCGTCTGCACACTGCTACACTGCGCCTTTGTTAAATTCTCTATTCATTAATGATCCAAATTTGCATTCACTTTCATAATTTCAGTGTACGGACACAGTTTTACGATTCATGTCAAGACACAAGTCACAGTCCCGTTCTGTTCTGTTCTGTCTTGTTGTGTTCAGTGTCTTTTTCCTTGTTCCTCTCAATTATTCATGTTGATATCAGTGTTCTGCTCTAAACTCTTGACTCTCTCTGAGTGTTGGAGAGTGTCACAACAAAACAAAACGTCTGTTTTCATGGTCACACTATGTGGATGTCTTTTAACTGTCCAAACTATTTCAACACACACAAGTACTAATTCTAACTCTCTCACATGTTAACACGCAATTCTTGTGACGTCTCTTATATCTGCAGTCATTATTGGTCTCTGTATCTGAACTCAAGAAAGCCGAACCTAAACCAGAGCCTAAACCTCAGTCTAACCCAGTTTCTAAGCCTGTGGCTAAACCCCACAAGGCACAGGAGCGTGTGAGTACTAACCCGTAGCAGCAGCCTGTAGCTGTAGTGTAGCATCGCTGCCCCATAGCTGCTTGCGCTTAACAAACCCAGCAGCCTCGCAGCATGACGACAGCTATACCACACCTGCTAGTGGGCAAAGTCTCAGCTTTCTATTGCTTTCAGTGGTTCAGTCTTGTGCTTTTCTTTTTTTTCTATGTATGTATTTGGCTACTGTAATTTTGGACTTTTTTTCTTGTGCACGCCTGAGCTTCAACATGTTTGCGATGCACATTCAAATTTCTACTTTTCTAATGTTAACGCTTTGTTGTTGTGTGTAGCGTTGATGTTTTGTTGTCAGGGGAGCTTAATGTATCACAACAGCTAAACTAAATCCCTACTAACTCTCACATAAGACATTTGTTTTCTTTATTTCCTTCAGTTTCATCGGATTTTTCTATATGCCAAGGCAACTACTTTTTTTCCTAACACTTGTATTTAGGATATAAAATTAGTAATTGTTTTTAGGCAGATGTGTCCTGGTGTCTTGTGGTTGTATTATTTCATTATTACACCCACATATCCTCAGCTTTTCCATACCGCCCTCATGTTTGTGTCCTTGGTGGAACATGCCGTTGTTTTTGATGTGTTTTTTTTTTTAATCTCTTTGAGTGTGCCTTTGCTTTTTGTTTGTGTGCATGTATATGTTGTTTTTGAGTTTGAACAGTTGGTTTGTACGTTTATTGGGAGAATAAAGGTTTGGACAATAATACTTGTTGTTAGTCAGGGATTATCTCTCAATTTAATTACTCATCACTGGAAAATAATAATATAACTGCAAATTGAATAAAATTGGGTTAATTTATAGGAATATGAGACAGGGCACGATTTATGTAGAGTCAGTAAGATTTGTTTGCTAAAGCAAGGATATATACAATTGATCAAAGGTGATACATTCATAATGTTAAAGTTTTGCATATGAAATAAATAGTGTTTATTTATAAATAATCCCGAATAAAGTTGTCCCAGTTAATAGATATGTATGAATCAAATCAGCTTATTAGAATGATTTCTGCTGAAGGCTTGTTAAAGACTGACATTATAAGATTTGCCATCACAGAAATAAAATGTTAATTATTATAATGTTAATAAATTATAAATCAGTGCCCCTACAAAAACTCCACATGAGCATAAGAGCTTAAAAATTTAATTGTTAAAATGACTTGTTAAACTCACATGGAACAAAAGTAATACCTACGTGAAATGTGTGGTTTTAGAAGTTAATTATTTGAAAAAACATCCCACATGAAAATGTTTCATGTGTGTTTTACATGTTCACGTATGATTTTAACATGTGTTTTTCCTAATAATAAATAAAACAATTTAGATAATTTGGAAGATTTTAAAATAACAATTTTAGATAGTAGTAATATTTCACAATTTTGCTGCCTTTACAGTATTTTACAATTTATCCAGTAAATGGTACTCAAAGTCTTAGGCGACGCGGTGGCGCAGTGGGTAGCACAATCGCCTCATAGCGAGAAAGTCGCTGGTTCAAGCCTTGGCTGGGTCAATTGGCGTTTCTGTGTGGAGTTTGCTTGTTCTCCCCATGTTCATGTGGGTTTCCTCCGGGTGCTCCGGTTTCCCCCACAAGTCCAAAGACATGTGGTACAGGTGAATTGGGTAGGCTAAATTGTCCGTAGTGTATGTGTGTGAATGAGTGTGTATGGATGTTTCCCAGTGATGGGTTGCAGCTGGAGGAGCATCCGCTACGTAAAACATATGCTGGATAAGTTGGCGGTTCATTCCGCTGTGGCGACCCCAGATTAATAAAGGGACTAAGCCAAAAAGAAAATGAATGAATGAATAAGTCTTATAAATCTTACAAATGTCTTACTGACCCTATTCTGTAATGTAGTTTATGCGAGGGTGTAATGTTTTTAATGAACAGTTTAAAGTATGTTTGTTGCCTGCTAATATAGCATGTAACCTTGAACAAGTTACAAAAGTCTTTTCAGTAATAACAGTAACCTGTACAGTAGTGAGCTAATCATGATTTGAGTTGGTAAACGCGCTGTATGATTGTGAAGTGTCCTAACTGTGGCTGGTTTTGGTCAAGCAGGGATCAGAGTCTGAATCTGTTAACGGTCCAGGCCGTGACAGTGGTCTTGACTCAGCATCACGGCAAGACCCTTCAGCAACACTGCCAGGGCGAGGAGGAGCAGAGGGGGCCACAGAAGCTGTGGAGGGCATCCTATGCAGGAAACAGGAAATGGAAGCGCACAACAAAAAATCAGCTAACAGGTTATGCAGAAAGCTGGTAAATTATTTAAAAACGATTGACAATCTAATCGGGTGAGTTGTGTAAATGGTTTGTTTTTCTCTTTTCTCTTGTGCATTTGTAGATCGTGGCAGAATGTATATTGTGTTTTACGTAAAGGCAGCCTGGGCTTCTATAAGGACAACAAGAGTGCCTCGAATGGAATCCCTTACCATGGTGAAGTTCCCATCAGCCTTGGCGAGGCTGCCTGTGAAGTTGCCCATGACTATAAGAAGAGGAAACACGTATTTAAACTTAGGTGAGAAGGAGATGAAGACAGGAATGTGATCAGTTTTGTAATCAATATGAAAAAAAACTAATTTAGTTCTTAGTATGTCACATTATTTTTATTTTATTTTTTTTAAAGGCTTGGGGATGGAAAAGAGTACTTGTTCCAAGCAAAGGATGAGGTAAGTTTTGCAAAGACAAAAAAGAAAATGTTTCTTATTCATAATCTTTAATTAAATTAGGTGTTCCCAAAATTAAAATTCTCACCCTGATGTCTTTCAAAACTCATAAGAATTTTGTTTATTTTCTGTCATTTCTTTGAAAGTCTGTTTAGCCACAACTGGGACGCTTCAACATTTTAGTATAGAGATAAAAAGATAAATAAATCTGTATGAATGAAGTTATTTAACCCAAGTCTTCTGAGGAGATGCAATGGATTGAAAACATGAACAGATTTTATTTGTCCTTTGTTCAAATGTAAACATTGTTTGAACCTAAGCAGAAACTAAGCCATCCGGGCTTGAATTGTGAGGAACAACTTTAATGTTTTAAGTATAAACTCTGAAATCTGCACTTGCCAAATGCAGGTCTAGTCTGAACCCGCTCTGCCTGATTGCTCTGCTGATGGTCTGCCCTTTTCCTTAAAAATTGTCAGCGTGTGAGGCTCTCTGGGCTTGGTGACCTGTTATGTACATGTAACACATACTTGGTGACCTGTTATGTACATGTAACACATACTTGGTGACCTGTTATGTACCCTAAACTTCACTCTCATCCGGGTCACAGCACCAATGAAACCCACCAATAAATAGTGGGTTCAATTAAATATTGCAGTGGGCGGTGGAAACATACGTGTTTGGTTTAGTGGACCGTGAGTTAAAGTTGGGAAGCACTGCACTAATGTAAAGTCACTCAAAGTCTTTATTAATATTTTGAAGAGTCAGACTTTTGTGTGAACAGATGTTCAATGGAAGGAAAAAAAAAAATTCAGAAACTTTAGTTTTTTACTATATAATGACGAGGGTGAGTAAATGACAGAATTTTCATTTAGGGTTAAACTGAAACTGAGGCATCCTGTCAAACTCATCTCATGACAATTGATGTTTTCTCCTTCAGGCTGAGATGAGTTCATGGATTCGAGCCATCCAGTCCTCCATGTCGTCCAGCGAGCGTTCGCCAGGTGCCTCCCGAGGTCTGAGTCGAGCAATGACCATGCCGCCCATGTCTCCCAGCTCAGGCGAGGCCGGAGGAGTGACCATGCGCAACAAAGACGGCAAAGAGAGAGACCGCGAAAAGCGCTTCAGTTTCTTCGGCAAGAAAAAATAGGCACACAAAAACTGCCACGGATCTCCAAAGTGAGCCAAGCAGAAGTTGGAAGTTTGTCAACACTCAAAAGAAACTGATAGTTCGAAAAGGCAAAGAAAACTTTCCACTGATACATTTTTTTTTTGTTGTTTTGCCCTTTCTTTATCTTCCACTCATTTTTAAAAATTGCGTCATTTTTACACGTGGATCTTGTTCAATCTCACCTCCTAGATTGAACACCACGTTTGGCCAGACGTTGAGCTCTGAGCCCACAGAATGGCGTTTCTGATCGAGACCAAGAGCCACCCTGAAAGATCAGCTCATACCCTTCAATTTGACTATTTTCCTTTTAACTTTTCCCCTTAAAAATCATTTTATCTGTGGGTTAGATGGCGTATCCATGCTGTAATGACCAAGAGTGCTTTTTGTCTCCCCCCCCTCATGATTTCCCTTTCTTGTCTTAAATTCCAGCCTCTCACTTTCTTTGTGAAGGACTGCAGTCCTGTTTTTTTTAAACTAAAGGTTTAATTGCTTTTTTTTTTTTTTTTTGCTGTTGCAATTTTGAGTCAATTTAAAGTTGAATATTTAAAGAAAATGTAAGTATTGTTGGTATAAATTAATGTTCAGAGAGGACAAAACAGAAAGAAGCCCATAAGTCAGAGGTGGGAGTTCATGCTGGTCTTTTTCCTTTCATCTACATGCTTTTCTGACAGACAGAATTATTTCCTTTGCATTTTGTTTTTCTATATTTGACTGTTGAATGCTTTTTCTTTTTTTCTTTTGAAAAAGTTTTTTCGACTTAGTTCAAAAAAATAGGTACAAGTATTTATGGTGGTTTTATTTTTTATCTTCTATCTCTCTTTCACTCCTGTTGGGAGATTTTTGAGTATGCATTCTTATTGTGTGGCTTATTTCTTTAGTTCATCAAGTTCTTTTAACTACTTTATCTTGTTCTGTTCATAGACCAGAAAAAAAGCGTTTGTTGTGAAGGTTGAAATTGAGGTGTGATGCTGTGGTTTGACCTTTTAGTTTTATAATTGCTCAAAAGCAAACAGACACAACACAAGAATCGCTTGCACAAGCCAACATTAAACTTATGTTTAAAAATAATTTGAGGATGAGCATAAAAATCGTTGCTTTCTTGTAACTTTAATTTGAATATGTAATTGACCAAGTTTCCTATTGGAATGTATTCTCAGGCTTCAGATTTCCCATTCACACACCTGCACGCACGCGGGCATGTTTTCCTCAATCCTAACTCTAACTATTTTACAGGGATGAACCTCTGTCTTGACAGCTGAAGTTGGGATTAGTGTCAGTGATGCTTCTTGAGGTTGATGCTGTATTTTTAGGTGTGTGTGTGTGTGTGTGTAAGAGAGAGAGTGTGCGCACGCGTGTTCTCAGAAGAAGTTGCTTTCAGGTATATCGGTTGTGAATGTGCTTCAACTCTGAATGAAATTACTGAGGTATTATTAATGTGGACCAAATCAACAGTTATCCCCCACACTCATGGTGATTGAGATCATTTGTTTCCTTTATTTGTACATCACAAGTAAATTATCTTCCTTGGAGGAATGTGAAATTTTTACTGCATACTTCTATAATTGTAGTTCTATACTTGCAGTCAGCAGGCGATAACAAACTCCTGTCCCACAAGTAGACACAGAAGCAGACTCAATGGCAACCTAGCAGACATGATTCAGATATAGTTTTGCAGTTAAACGCATGATGTATTGGTAACAAGTGTACCCACTGTGGCATGAAATCAGTATTTTTGTAGGATAAAGATTTTTTCAGCCTCATACGATTGTGAGAAAGCTTGCCTTGGTGTGATAATATTAGCGTGAGTTTTAAATTTTTCATTTAACTTCATTTTTTTGACGTCATACAATGAAGCCCCTTCCTCTGAGGTGTGTGGAGTATTGAGCCATGTCCACTCTAATGTCATTCATCTCTACATTTCCTTTGGAGACGCATTTATGGGGGCAACATGAAGATGCAGAAAACCGAAAGCTTTTTTTTTTTTTCTCCTTTCTTTATCATTGCTGTGATGTTTGATGTGAAGGAAAATGATGCAGACTCTCTACCAAAACCTGTCCAGCCCACAAAAAAAGACAGCCTTTTCTGGATTTCAGCGATTGGACAATGTCACTGAAACTTATGAATATTTAGGAGCTTGAAGTCATTCGCTGGACCGGCGGCCTGATGTTCTCCATCCTAACGGATAAAAACACTGCGAAAGGATGATCTAGTTGTAGGCCAGTGCTTCAGAATACTGTCAAAAAAAATAAAGAAGCTATGTAATGATTCATTTAGTCTACGCCTACACATACAGTTTGGGACTGTGTGCTAAACTGCTTCCAGAGATTGTGTTGCATTATTGGATTGCAATCTTTCGATTTTGTGCAGTTTATTTTGTTAATTCTTTTGATTAGAGTTGCTTAATATATAAGCAACTCTTTTTTTTCTCTCACATTTTTACTCTTTCTAGTGTGCTTTGTTTTTAACCCAGATTTGCTTTGATGGTCAGTTACATTACAGCATCTAGATAATTGAGTCTGTGTAAATTTCAGTGGACTGGTGAAGAAATTATAGGGAAATTGAATATAGTTTTATTGCAATACATGAATACAGTGAATTCAGTTGGGGGAAACTCCTCCCAGTAAAAGTGAGCGTGTCTTCAGAGTACTGATGGTTAGATTTTTTTCTTTCTTTTCTTCATCCAATAGTAGTATATTTGACAACATTTTAATGCGTCTTCAAAAAATAATGCCACCAAGCCCATGAAAACTACCATTTATTAAAGAATGTTGATTCCATTCATGATTTTAAACCTCGGTTGTTAATATCACTACTATTATCTGTTGTTATTATTGTTATTATTATATAAAAGTCATTATTAATATTACTATTATCATTATTAATACTACTACTGTTGCAACTGCACCTCGTGTAAAACTGCAGCCTATTCCTGCTGAGTTTCTCGTCTGTAATACCAAACCCCGCCACTTGGGGGCAAGTGTGCTGTGGAGCATTTTTCATTACTGATCTAAACAAGAAAAATACTTGTTTGTTGACTTGTGTATCTACATCTAATATTAGGAATAAAAACATGATTTGAAAAGAAACAAATGAGTGGATTTTTTTTCTCCCCCATCAAATCATTTACTCTGATTTTCCCAAGAGCATGCGCGGTCATGCACTTTTATGACACTTTTTGTTTTTTACTTTAATTTTGCAAACTGGTATTTTTTTACCAAATTATAAAACATTGTCTTAATTATAGTCCACTGATTTGTAGCACCATCGGTTTTACTGTTTACTGCACAATCTTTCTTGCTTTAAATGGGGTAGAAGTAATATAAACACAGAACATCAGACTTTTGAAAGATCCTGACTCAAAGACTTTCATTGTCCATTATTTGTCTATAACGGTCTAGTCTTGCCTTTTTAAAATATTTTCTGTTCCCATACATGTCTAAGCACAAAGCAGACCTCTTCCTCTGTCTGGTCTCCAGGCTAAGTCATTAACAGGTCATGAACTCTGACCTTCACCCGTCCACATCTATTAAGTTTACCATCTTAACTAGAATTGTCTTGCCTCGAATGCAAATCTCTTTTCCTCCCTCCTGGTCCTCCATCAGACACACAGCATCAGATGCTTGCAGAGCCGACTTCCATTTGTTGTTTTCTGAAACTACTCCCTGTAATTTTGACCATGGCTGCACCTATCAAAGAAAATTCAATGTTCTGAATTTGGCCTTGAAACTCAAACAGAATTCTTTGAACTGCCTACAGACCTTGAGGGCCTGCAGGAAATGCCCTGAAGGTCTCTCAACGGGCCCTTTTTATACTCTCTTATATACTTCCCGCGCTTTCAAGTGTGCTGCAGATATTTCGTTTAAAATATAGACTAACGGACCTTCCTCCTCCTGTGCTTGTGTTTTCAAATGTCAGCCCTGGTCATGGGTGCCATCTATCAAGTGTTCAGAATCGCTTGGCAACGCAGCACCAATATGTTAAGGCCGATTTAAAGCGCGACGGCGGCCTCACCTCCAGCCCGCTTTGTGTTCAGTCACAATGGTGCGTTTCCCAGCGACCGTTAAACCCGCCTGAGCCCAGCGCGAGGGGCTGCACCCTCTGTGAAGAGCCACCGACGCTGCAAACAGTTGCCAAATTGTCTTTGAGCCCCCCCCAACGGACTGTAAAAGATGTAAAGAACAACGCTAGCCAACTTACTGACAGAGTCTTCATAAAGTTAATGTAAGTATTCTCAGAAGTCATTGGTTTGAATTTGAATGTATTTCTTTACACTGATGTAGAGCACAGGATGTTTTTAGAGTTAGGTGGAATATTTTGTTGTTATACACTTACATAACTTCGTTTTTATAGAATGTGAGAGCTTGTTCAGGAATTAGAGTCAGGTATGAAACGGGCATTTTTTGGCTGTGTGACATTACCTTTTTTCAGGTTGAGTTACGCTGTTTGCGTAATAGTTTCGAGGAAAGGCGTGTTGCGTTCTGTTTCTATCATGGCTGTGAGAAACGTCTCGATAACATTGCTGAAGTAGGAATTCTGGTGCGTGACTTTTTCTTGTCAATCAAACTCTTGGATATGAAGATAAAAGTGCTGAAATGCAAATTCGTTGCCATGCGCATATTAGAGTTGTTGAGTGAATTGCGGCTCTGCGTGTTCCAGGGCAGAGCTGAAGTGAGTGGAGTTGTGTAGAATGTAGAGTCAGCATAGTGCAGTGCGCGTGACCGAGCGCACTCAGCTCCACTGGGAAAAGCTTGCTGGAGTTTGATCATTAGTGTTAACCGATTACATAGGACTTTCCATAGCGTAAGAAGAACAGACTGAAGGAATGACCTGTAAAAATATACATGATCTAATCTTAAAATGCTGTGGAATTTTACATACTTATTATACACAACCTGTAAACCACACCACCAAGTGTGTCTGTGTGTGTGTTCTTGATAATTATGAGGACACAAATGTGTAAAATGACATGGGCATTAGCCTACACATAAACATGTTTTATGTAGACACTTCCTGTGTTCTTATAAACCAAATGGCTATATATGTTTTCTTTGAGAGTTAGGTTTAGAGGTTGGTTTAGTAGATATAAAATAATGTTAGGTCAGTATACAAACAATGTATGCCAAGTCCCCATAAAGATAGAAGGTAGTACAATCCTGAGGTTTATTATCCTGAGGTCCATACAATCCTGAGGTACATGTTATCACTCAAGGGCGTAAAACAATATCTTGCCATAACAATATCATTGCAGGGGACATATTTATTTGATAAAGTATCAAATATTTGCAAAAACACACATTCACTCTTATATTTGTACGCCAGATATGTTGAAAATCAGAAATTGGTAATATAACAGATTATATGTAATCTGGATTAATTAATCAGATTACAAAAATCAGGTACTTTTCTTTAACATAAACTATGTAATATTTTATAATATTGTAATCAGACTACATGATATTACAAATTGAACATTATACATTTTTACATATTATCAATTTACTAGGGATGGTGATATGGACTTAAAAATATAGCACAATATTTTCTGATATTTATTGCGATAACAATATTAATGACAATATAATTCACAAGTATCTACTGAGAGACAAAGGTCCTGTATCTTTAGAGAAAAGCATTCATTTTCAATTTTTAAATATTTTATTCATTTTATATTTTTATAACAAAAAAAGCAGAGGTCTTCAACCCTGCTCCTGTTGATTTGATTCTGTTTTATGACTTGACAAAAATGAGTTATTTCAAACACTCAACTGGTGTTTTGAAGTGAACTTAAAGTAAAAAAAATATGTCAGTAAATCTATTTATAAACAGACTCATGAACAAAACTGTATTACACACATGCTATTGGAATATATTGATTGATTGGAGGTTTTATCTTTATTATATTACAATATTTTTTTTATTGTGGACTGAATTTTTACTTGTATATTGCAAACGATATAGCCCATCCCTGTTATTTTACACAATGGCAGTAAGTTGTTCACAGTTCATTAATTCTCCTATTTGTCTATTTTGTTGATGTTTATATTTTTTCATAATAAACCTGCCACTCACATATACATTCGTGACTCTGTGTTTTTCGGAGGAGAAGGGGACAGGTGTGGAGTTGCACACATATACTGCCACAGAAATCGGCAACAAAAATAATAATGGGATATATTTTTACTTTATATCTGTCACACTAGTACAGGGTTATCATCAATATATAGGACATAAAGTAAAGGTTAGCACAAAAGTAATCTAAATGTAATCCAAAAGTAGTCATACATGTATTAGTACCATAAATGTGCCATCTAAGATAAATATTACTGACTACCGATTTTGTCATGTAATTTGTTGTCAGTATGCATATATGTAATATATATGACTATACATACAGATTATATAATCTATACAGCTTTGATGAAAATGTGAACGTCTCGCCTTCACATTTAATTAGGGGTTAAATAATGAGATGTAATTACACCTGATTTTCAATGCAAAACTGAAATATGTGGGGGAAATTGTAATTTGTTTTACTGGAAATTGTTTGTCATTTAACTTTTCTATTGTAAAACAGTTGTCCTCATATAATAAATGATTCAGTCTTTCGAGCACAGTCGGGTGGATTGCAGCAGAGCAGTATACTAATACAAAGAGGGAATATGTACATTTGCCTGTCGCCTTCAGTGGTGTTTACAGTCCTGGTTCCATTTTCAGCTTCACAAAGAGATTCCTAAGACAATATCTGACAGAATGTGTTGCTGTGTGTGTTTCTATAGAAGTATGGGTTCGGGAATCAGGTCTTCTCTATAAAGTTCACATCGCATCTGGAGTGGATTTGGAGAAGAGAGAAAGATGGATAATAGTTGGCCTTGTGTCCTAATCAAATCTCCACACACACACACACACACACACACACACACACACACACACACACACACACACACACAGCATTATGACTCTAGATTGATCTGCAGGCAAATATGTGCGATTCTGAGGGCGTGTGGTTTGTAAGAGCAGATAAGGTCATGAGGGCAGATAAGCAGATAGACAAAGCAAAAAAAGTGCAATGTTAAGCACAGCACTGAATCCATATCAGGCTGGAAGGAAGTAACAAACAAAAGATGATTTAGCTTCACTCTGGTCACCATATGTTGTGCAGAACCATCAAACCATGCTTTAATTTGAATAGAATGAAAACAGAAATAAGGGGGGAAAAGAGACAGGCGTTTAGACATGCCAAAGGGATCGTTACCTTTAAAAAAAGCTGAAAACCTGTAACTATTGACTTGTAAGAAAAACAAATACAATGGAAGTCAGTGGTTACAGGTTTCCAACTTTCTCCAAAATATTTTTTTTGTGTGTGTTTAACAGAATAACAACAAATTGAAGAAACAAGTATGAGTAAATGATGACCGAATTTTCATTTTTGGGTGAACTATCCCTTTAAGAAATGCATTTAAACATGGTAACGTAATGAAAAGCATCTAAATGTGAGAATCCAATCTTTAACATTTCAAGGTCGGCTTATCACACAATTCAACAGAATGAGTTCATGACCGTTTGTAAGAATATATGTGTGTCGTGAAGACTCTAGTTTCCAGACCTGCATTGCATTGTGGACTACAGGAATTCCCACATGTGAAACAAGTTGTGAAAAATGAAGAGATAAGGAGGATAAGGAAGTGAAGGCATGTGGGTCTGGTGAGTTTTGTAAAACTTCTCTGTTCAAGCTCCAGAGCATGTCTGAACTTTGTTTTTATCCAAGGTGTATATAGAAGTCATAATATTGCATTCAGTAAACAAAACATAAAGAAAAAAATAAGATAAACAACTGCAGAGGAAAGGTTCATGCATTAAAAACATGACCAAAATAATTACTGCAATATTCAGCTGCAGTCTAAGAGATTTAATATATTCTTCCATTTGAATTAAGAAATGAGAGTTGTTGCTTTTGAGTACAAGTTTTTTCCAAACAAAATAAAAATGTTAATCATGTAATTTAATTAATGGTATATTGGTTTCACCTTTATAGTAACAAATCTTATAACTGAGAAGGACTGGAAGAATCAAGGAAATGACCTGAGATATAAACTGAAATGAACCTCTTTTGTTTATTGTTTTTATAATACAGTACTTATGAGTTATTTAAAATATTTTTCCCAATCTATAAAATCAATGAAAGATGTCCAGTAAAATGTGCTCTGCTGTCACTGTCTGCATGACGTCACGTATACATTTCCATTGGACATCCTGTCATTGCCACTGCATGATGATCTGCAGCGCATTTGAGACACAAGAGAAGTATTGAATGTTGCTGAGATAAGTCAGGTACTATCAGCAGTTTATCTTTGTGGTCTTCAGCAGAGTCATTCACAGCCTTTTAATATTAGCATTTTTGGAAATTCTTGGTAAAAAAGGAAAAGCAGCCGTTTCAGTCTGCGGATGGTGTTATGATGAACAGTTTATGTATGTATAGACAGTATATGTCAGATAAGAGGAGGAGACATTGTGATGTGGTTCTGAGGAGTGTTGAGGGTGTGATAACTTGATATTATTGAGTCCCCGCGCGACAGTGCTGTGTGCGTGCGTGTGATGCGCTACAGCCTTCGATATCTCTGTCCTGCTGGAATCTTCAGCAAACACGGAAGAAGCGGCACAACGCGGCGGTAACTGACAAATAATGGCCTGGATAACACAATTGTAGATATCTATGCCAATCCAGATCCATTGAGTCCAGTCCTGTGCGGTCTGTGCAGCGGTGATGTGAGGTGGGCTTTACAGTGCTCTATAGCGAGGCTCTATTTCTACCGGATCAGCAGATACTCGCTCTATAGGTATGCGGTATCAAGTGTTGGGGTTATTTTTGTACTTCTGTCAGTTCGGCAGGTTTTCGCGCTGAAAGAACTAAACATGACCAGGCAGAATTGGTAGTGAATCATTTGGACCAGCGCATAGATACTTTCTGGAAAGGAGTGGATCACACGAGCATCTCAGCGGTAAGCAAAATGTTGAATCTGCGTGTGGATTTTATTTACATGCAAAATGTGAAATATCCTAATGATGTTTTCACAGCGGAGTAACGCGTAGTTGCTGCTTACGTCAGATCAGTTATGTTTTATAAGGAAAGTTAGGCTAGGGTTTAAACTCTCTCGAACTTGGTATGGAAGTGTCTATTATGTCCGTCAGTGTTAATGTTATATGTGGATTTGCTCTTTTGGTCAAAGGAGCGCAGGGTGGTGCGCGTAAACTGCTATGACATTGAGCTGCTGCCATGTGAGATGTAGCCTGCGTAATAGACTTGTTTCGGTCGCAAAAGTATTGTTTAGTTTTCAAAAACTTGAATATTAATTGATTACGATTTTTCAATTATGCCCGGATGGTACTTTTTAGAGGTTGTGTGAAATTTTTAAAAGCGTGCCTGCGCGCACACGTTCTGCAAGAGCTGTGAACGGAGGTAATGACAAGCACAACATTGCCTCACAGCACAGCTGCCTTTCAGATTTACTGCTGATTTTAACTGGATTAGAAATTTAAGATTTCACTCAAAATTATGATGACAGTTTATTTGCTGCAAATGTAATTTTGAATGAGAAGTCCTTAAACTCAGAATGTTTCCATGTCAAAAAATTCTAGTTTGTATAGACCTATATCAGGAAGATTTGGCATGCTTTAACTTTAACAAGCTGTAAGTAGAAGGGAACCCATAACTGTTTTGAATGAACCCAAGAATGTTTGTTTATTTTAAAATAGGAAAATATTTAATTTATTTATTGTTATTTTTTGCAATTCATTGTTTCATATTTTTTATGAAAAATGTAACTATTTCAGTCTGCAGAAGGTGGGATGGTATTCATTACCTCTACATCATTAGGGAAAAGTACAAAAAGAAAAGCATTGATCACATATGCCTAGTAAACTTGTACACTGACTGGGATATTACTGAATGTTATCGCTGTTTAAGGATCCAATAGTGGTGCGGTTTCATACATTTAATCACACATTACAAAAATGTTCAAAAATTCACTTCCAGAACAATTTGGATATTGGACTTATGGTGATAAGCAGACAGATAGTCATATTATATGTTGTTTCCACATACAATCAGTGTTTTCAGGGTGTTTTCCTTCATTGACTTCCATTCAAACAGAACAGCTTCCGCTGCTTTCAGCATTTTTAAGCTAGTCTTCAAGTCCCTCAGGGAGAGGTGCTTTGCTGACCCATCTCTCACTTAGTCTAGGCATGTCAGTTACTTTCAACACAATATCATGGCAATTTGCAACTCTTTTATGTTTTGCTGTGTTTTGTGGCTAATTTGTTTATTCAAATGATTTACTCATACTTTACTAGTAGTTATGTTTAGGGAGGGTGATAATGTTAGTCTTTCATGCTTTCAGATAATGACTATACAAGAATTCAGATAAGATTGTATGAATTTATATGAGTTAGAAACTATTTATATTGAATTTGACCCTATGGTATTCATGGTATGGTAATCTATTTCCGGTTCATGTTGATATTTAATGTTTGTCCAATAAGTGCTGTATTTGTGCATTTGTGTGCGTGTGCGTGTGCGTGTGCGTGTGTGTGTGTGTGTGTGTGTTTATAATTTCATTGGGATGAACATTTTTGAGTTATAGGAGTCAATTAGTTGTCAAATTAAAATGTGAAAGTCATTCACTGCTATTGGTTTAATGATTGTTTTGATTGGCTGGAGCCAGTTTATAATTAAAATGTAGTTTTTGATGGATTATTTGTTTTTGTTGATTTACCTCTAAAGAATGTCCCCAATATGTAGATTTTTGTAAAGCAAGTGTTGTCATTTAAAATGAACAATGTGCATTTCTGAGATCTGGATCATTTTTCACCTCATGAGCGTGCGGCATTCATGTTTTGATGGTTGATTGCCAGGTCAAACAGTAAATCCCTCTCTGTGTTGAAGAAATAAAAAATGTTGTGTTTTGTGTCAGTGTCAGACAAATAAAGCAGTCTGATGGGCTTGCCTGAACACAGCGCCTCGTTTACACTTTCCAGCAACATTGTTCACTTCTCTTCCAAAACTAATAAATAAGCTCAGGCTTTCAGAGGAGCAGCACAGTTTATTTCCCATTTTTAAACATGATTTTAATTGGCTCGAATGACAGTACATATACTCCAGAATCAGAACTGCACAGAATAGTTTCACATTTACGATTAGACTGTTATAAACACAGAGATATCTGAATACCATAAGAGAAAAACCACTGGCACTTCCTGACACTCCTCTGCGAGTCTGAACAGGACTTGCCTGATTCCCTCCCTGGAAAAATTGTTATTCAGTTGTTATTTGATTAGAGCCTTCTGACTTCCAAACATTTTTATGCAAGCTGCAGTCTTGCTAATGCTGACCCACTTTGGTTAAAACAGTATTTACACTTCAAAGTTTCAGTATTATAAAGGTAATGCTGCATGCATAAATGATTTGATTAAATGATTAAAATGATTTGTGATGACATTCATTTCATCCAATTGACCTCACTGCATTAGTTGCTTGTGGGATTTAAGTGCTTGTCAATCTGGATCATTCAAGTTGATGATGAAACAAAACTTGCAGGTTGCAGTGTAATCTAATGAATCACTTCATCTGTTGGTTCACTCAGGGCTAAACTGATGTGCTAATTGCTCTCTGTTTATCTACGGTTCATCATTATCTAGCTCAGTGTAGTGAGTCAGCTCAATGGCGTGTGTAAAGTATGTTCATGTGCAATTAAGGGGAATAAACAATATAAATAATTCTCATCAACTTCCGGCCGCAACCGTATCTGATCTAGCAACAACCCTCTCATCATTCACAATGGACATTCAGGCAGTTTCCATCTGTGTCGTTGATTTGCACAAAAATGACTGTAAAAATAATAGTTGAAATCAAATATACCAAAAAATCAAAAGACTGTCTCATGTAAAATGAACTTTTAAAACAAATATGTGCAAAGAAAAGTATGTATTGAGATCATTATTACTATCATTATTACTACATAATGTTTCTATGTTAATGGATTTCCATTAAAAGATTTTAATTATCATCCCTTGCCCCATCCACCTTGGTGATTCCAAACCGATGTGAGTTTATTTCTGCAAAAAAAAAAGTGAAAAAAGAAAAGTAAAAACTTTAAGAATGTTGGTAACCAAATAACATTGGTGACTGTTCAATCACTGAGTCAATTCTCATAATATCTTCTTTTATGTTTCATAGAAAAAAAGTCAAAATAATGTTGAATTGGTGGTTAGATAGAGGCATAATTTACTTGATTTAAATCCTTTAAATCATGTTAATCACTGAATAGTACTCAACTGTATAATACACTTTTGTCATAATGGAATCTTTTCCTGAATCTTTTCCTGGTATACTCACCAGGTTTCACTCTTTTATTACTTTAGAGTACTCTTTTATTAATTTGACAGCCCTGTTTCATTGATTTGTACAAAAATAGTAATTAGTTACCGCTTAAACACACTGTTTGTCTAACATAATTTTTTAAATCTTGGTAAATGTCCATGTACAGTTTGCATAGTCAAACTGGAAAGAGCTTTTTTCATTGGATGACCCACATTCAAAACTGTGCTGATGCAATCTGTTAGGCAAGTGTGTTAGGCAATACACTCAACTGACACATCTAGGATCAGAATTATTTGAGGGAAAGGATGTGCAAACATGCTGTATAGTTTATTGCCTGGAACATTTCAGAGCTCCTCTAAATCTTGCTGGGTCACTGATGCAGCAGCGAGGTGGCTTTTCCCACACTTGAGATGGAAAAACTGGCCTTTGTTTCTGGTTGGAGTGAGTGTCCGTTAAACTCATTGTGATTAAAAGTCAAGGTTGAAGGAACTACACACACACACACACACACACACACACACACACACACACACACACACCAGGATATAGCTAACTGATCTAGCTCCAGAACTATGCTATGATTTAGTGCTAAAGGTATGCATTTAGGAGTCATGCTGTAGAGCTCCTGATGTATCATCACATGTACAGGTCTTACGGCCTGTTAAACCTTAAAGCACACAAACACATTCACTCAAATGTTCCTATTAGTCTGCTGCTCAATGTTTACAATGTTTGACAGGCGGGTTCACAATCAGCAGACACATGGAGTCATGATACAGTCATATTTCCTATTTGTGAAAGTCAAACACGCCAAGACTAACAAACCCTGATTATTTGTCCGGATTCTTTTCCAAATTAGAGTTTGTTTATCATCTCTCAGTTCGTATTAAAGTTGTAACATTTCTTTTCAATTCAATTCAAGTTTATTTATATAGCGCTTTTTACAATGTAGATTGTGTCAAAGCAGCTTAACAAGTTCTAGTAAAGTCCAGATTTCAGAGTTTAGTTCAGTTCAGTGTGGTTTAAGTTTCACTGCTGAAAGTTCACCAGTTTCTGTTGTGAATCCCACTTTTGACTCTGACCTAATGACTGTGTTCCGTAGCTGTGCTTAGTTTGATTTTACACGAATTTAGTTGTTATTTTCTTTACTTGAAAAAGAGATAAAGTATAATTTATGAAATGTAAGATCTAAATATTGTATATTGTTTTATTTAATTGGACTGCTTTTAGCTTTGGTTGGGGTGTGCATTGATCATAGCATTATTTTGACAACCTTATGCAGTGTCACAGAGTTCATTTCCATCAAGAGTTGTGTTTATTTTTAGCTGAGATCTAGTAGTCAACATTTAAAGTGGATCAAAAACTTTTAGCAAACTTGACAAGAATGGGTGTTGTTCAATAGTTTTAGGACAAATTTGATGAAAGGTTTTGATCCAAATGTTGGGTACTATAGTATTGATAATGGGAGCACTTCTATTGTGGAGAATCAAGAGAGAGAGAGAGAGAGTCTACTCCACATCAGAGAAATTCAGTGGGGGTCAGGTCAGTTGGTGGTCAATTCATGTGTAAAAATTAAGCTTATTTTCCCTAGTTTGAGGGTGATAAATCTTGGCATTGTCATCTTGGAATATGGCCAGTCTTTCCATGTGATTTTTAATTTTTTTTTAAGAAATAAAAATCTACAAGCTACATCAGTCAGGGTTAAAAGAATAGTTGTGTATAAGATGTAACAAGTCAGAGACAGTCAATTAAGACAGTAAGATTAATATATATATTTTTCCGGAATCTTCTGTGAAAGGTCTAGAACAGGGGTCACCAATCTCGGTCCAACTTGCCTCAGCACACCTGCCTGGGTGTTTTAAGTATAACTAGACTATATTAGACCTTGATTAGCTTGTTCAGGTGTGTTTGATTAGGGTTGGAGCTAAAATCTGCAGGACACCGGCTTCCAGGAACAAGTTTGGTGACCACTGGTCTAGAAGAACAAAATTCATTTAACACAATACTTTTATGATCGATATACAAAATAATCAATAATCAGTGCTACTTCATCAAAATTATTGTTGAGAGTATGTTCTACTGTGCTAAATACTCTCTTTCTCTTTTTCTTCCAGACTGCAGACACACTGGACTGAATTGTCTATAAGGATGTTGGGATCATTGCCCTGATTGGAATACTGTCCTTCTGGTCTTCAAATGGGGATATTGGGCTTTGTATATGAAGAGACACTTTAAACCAATGACTTTTTTTTTCCCCCACAAAGAAAGCATCCTGACACTGTCCAATTGGATTAGTTTTGAATGCTTAGCAAATTTTCCTTTTTGTTTCTTCTTCACGTGTGCCACCTGTTGATTTTTTTCACCTTCCCTCTCTTCCATTTACCCTGCTGGAAGGTCTGTCTCTCTGCTGTGCGGGAGGACACGGTGGGTCCAACATGTCTACCAAGGCTCCCATATACTTAAAACGACGAAGCCGCAAAGGAAAGAAGGAAAAGTTGCGTGACGTTCTTTCATCTGACATGATCAGTCCTCCGCTTGGAGACTTCAGACACACTATCCACATCGGCAGTGGTGGAGGCGATGACGATCTTTTCGGTGACCTGTCTTTCCTACAAGGTAAATTTCACCTGCTACCTGGACAGCAAGGTCACCATGGGTCATTCCAACTAAGTCGTACGGCAAGTGTATGCAGTCACCCAGCAGTCAGTGAGGGATCACCACTGCTTAAAAATGCCCTGTCACTTCCTATCATTGGAGGGGTGCAGGCGCTCACCCTTCCATCAGCAGTGACGTTGAACACAGAGGTCCCAACAACCTTGACAAGAGCCCAATCGCCCTCAACATCTCCATCTCTCGCTCCACCTCCCAAACCTCCCAGACTGCACCTGGAAGAGAGGAGCATCACACGGCATGCGTCCCTTCCCGCATCTCCAAACCACTCTTCACTCGATTCAAAAACACACGGGCCAAGACCCGATACTAGGAAAGATGAGAAGTGTGTAAAGGATGCAGATGAGGAAGAAAGGCCATATTTGTCCAATGCTGGATCTATGCTTTCCCTCCATTTGGACTTGGGCCCATCAATTCTAGAGGATGTGTTGCAGATCATGGACAAGCAGAGAACAAGTACGTTCAGTGGAGGACTTACACCCAGCGGACGACAAGAGATATATACCTGATAGTGAACACGTGGATGTGAGTCAAAGGTTCATTATTGTGGGAATCATTCTTGATGTACTGTAAGATATTTACCAGCATTTCCTGGAGATTTGGAATTTTTTTTATCATTATACATGTAATCTTTGCAAAATACTTTACTAAGCTCCAGGATTTGGACTATTAATCCATTGATTTATTCATACTTTACTTCATACTCAAATGGATTGCTTTAATTCATCTCTGTTAGACTGTATCAGGATTTTTATTTTAATGGTACCTTTTAGGTGTTTTTAAGCTTTTTGAGACCCTTATTCAGGCAATCTCAGACTGATTGTGTTGGCATAAATCAGGGTGTGATTACCATGTTCACATATGCCAATATAAACCAATCTAAGGGGAAAAAATGGCTTCCAAAACAGCGTGCAAGGTGTGAAAGCACCCTCAAAGATTTAAAATCTTGTGGCAGCACCTTTTATAGGGAGAATTTTGTAACCTGTTCCCACCCAAATTTTCTTTGTAGTATACCAAACATATTCCTGGAGGCATGCCAATACCATACATTTTCAAATCCACTCATTAGAGAAGACTCCAAGACCATAAATCAATGGGTCAGAAAAGGAAGACCTCCAAAATGTGTACTGTTGGTGTACCTCCAGGAACAGGGTTGGGAAATATTGGCTTAAGCTTGTAAGAAAAGGTAACAAAATGAACATTTTAGGGGCAGAGAAGGTACAAAGTAGTTTATTAAGGGTGCTGCACCAGTTCTGTAAAACACACTGTTGTAGCACTAGCTTCAGCTGTCTTGTCCAGATGTCTTGGCTGACATCTTTATTCTAAACGCACACAAAATTGTTGAGAGGTTTTGAAGTCATTATCAAATTGGTGAAATTCTACAAGATATCTGATTTGTCATGTTCTTTTATGGCCCATTTCCACTGAGCAGTACAGTTCGGTTGAGTACAGTACGCATTTATGTCTGTTTCCACTGCCAAAAGTATCAAAATAGTGAACCATACCATACCACTTTTTTGGCACCCTTTTCAATGGTAAACTAGCATAACAGTACTTTACCAAAAGGGTGAAGCTAGACACATTACTGAATGCTATTGGTTTATAGAAAATTGTGAACAGTGTGTGCCATAAGACAAGGGAACAATGACACAGGAAGCTCATTTTTAAATGCACAGCAGAGATATGAGGCCATACTAATACAATGACGGTGCGCAGCAATGAACCATGGTCGACCCAAGCTCAAACAAAGCTTGTCTCTTCCTGTGACAAACAGCCACGTGCCAAGAAGCAATAACGTGAATTGGTGTATGTCCTCTATTGTTGTTTATGAGACCATCTAAAAGCCTGTGGAAAGTTGTGTGGGTTTGCCACACGTGTATATTTGCAATAATGAACTTGGGTGAGCAAAAAATGAGATATATAAATGGACCAAACGGCTTTCATTCGAGTAAGAATGACATAGATTGCAACTTTCTGTCATACACCATGCTTAGCAAGTAAGGGTACTGTTGGCAGTGGAAATGAAAGCCTGATCAGCCCAATCACGTAATTCCTTCATGTTGTCCCAACTTAATTGTTTTTACAAATTTAAGTGGATTTAACATAAAACAATTAAGTTGTTCCAAAGAAATCTTAAGAATTTTAAATAAGTAGTTTAAACAAGCATTCATTAATTCATTTTCATTTCGGCTTAGTCCCTTTATTAATCTGGGGTTGCCACAGCGGAATGAACCGCCAACTTGTCCAGCATATGTTTTTCGCAGCGGATGCCCTTCCAGCTGCAACCCATCACTGGGAAACATCCACACACTCTCATTCACACACATACACTACGGACAATTTAGCTTACCCAATTCACCTATACTGCATGTCTTTGGACTTGTGGGGGAAACCGGAGCACCCGGAGGAAACCCACGCCAACACGGGGAGAACATGCAAACTCCACACAGAAACGCCAACCGACCCAGCCAAGGCTCGAACCAGCAACCTTCTTGCTGTGAGGCGAACATGCTACCCACTGCGCCACCGTGAGGCCTTTAAACAAGCAGCAAAAAAGTCTTTTTTTAATGTACCAAACCAAATGCATAGTTCAGAATCTTGCCAGAAGTGGGTCACCTAGGTATTTTTTCCCCCTTTTTATACTATGAATGCAGAGTACTACTTCACATTGAAACACCATTTTTTTGTAGTAACACTGACTTTAGTTTTGAACAAAATAAACTGTGATTGCTTTTTCATGTTAGTCAGAGGCAGTCCTTGGCCAGTGAAAGCTGCGATGGAGTCCAAACCTTCTGCCATCAGTCTGAGTGTCTGACAGTGTGAGATATTTGTACCCTAAAGGTACCATTTATTATGTTTGTTTGTTTTTTCCATAAGTGTATTTGGAGTACAAGAAAAACACGTTCTGGCTTTATTTCTACTCTTAGATAATTTCTTAAAAATCTGAAAGCAATCAAGAAAGCACACCGAAAACTACCTTCATTGTGCATTTGTATGATTACAGAGCAACAGGCCTCCTGGACTCACTACAGAAAAAGGAAAAACTGACATTTTTCCTCTTTCAAAGCAGCAATGACATCATCTCCCCCCCTCTGTGTTGTTGCAATTTGTGTAATCGGGTAAAAATGCAGAGCTCCTCCCTGATGATCTGGACACACACACACACACACACACACACACACACACACACACACACACACACGTGCCAGAAGGCCTCTGCATGCGTCTACACCCTGCCATGACAACTTTCTCATTTTGTTGGGAGTAGTTTTCATTGTTCAGAAACAGAATGCAAAAAGCTTTTTTAAAAATCAAGAATCAGAAATGTGGAATGGTTTCCTTTCATGAAATGCACACTTTTTTTTTTTTCTTGGTGTTTGGTTGTTGTTGAAATGCATGCACTCCCTCAGGCTTTGACAGATGATCACTTTCCAGGCAGCAGTAGTTTTTCCTTTCTCTGACTTGAGCCGTGGGGCCTAGAAAAGGGCTTGTGTTACCTTGGTATCCCCCATGTAACTTAGCACATGTGGGGTTCATACACTCCATGCTTTCAGTTCACAGATATAGATTTCAGTATTATGTTTCATGTCAGGTTATAAATTGAAATACGTAACTTACCACAAAGTACACCAAACTGTCAGCAAGAAGATGACAAAAAAGCAAATATTAACAGAAATGTGTTGCAATCAGCTGTATATGATGCTACCTTTGCACAAACAGCAATAAGGAACCTACTGTATTCATTTACATTAATCATCTAACCAGTTCTCATACTTTATATATTCAGATTTAAAACATTAGTCTACAAAATCAGTTCTGTTTCTGAAAGTATTTAGTTATTTCTTTAGAGGGATTCTTGGTTTCTTATTTATTTTTTGTTACTAGTGAATTTTATCCTTAACTTGTGAGTTTAAAAAGCTTCTAAAAAGTTTCAAAGCTGAATCTAATTACAAAACCATAGCTCTGTGCACTTAACCTCATTCTTGATTTAAATCTCATTTAATGACAGATTAAATGCAGAAACACTTTGAATCTGTGCTTTCCATTTGAACAGTACTTATTTTGGCAATCGTAATGCGTTACATTAGATATTATCAATCTGAACTGGGACCTGAATGCTAGACATATAGATTAATAAATACGTTTTAGTACTACAAAAAGTTATTTCTTTTATTTTGAGTTCTAAAACTTACCCCTACATTAACCGGAAATGTGTTACCTAAACAGCTTTTATGGTCACTTTGCTGCTCAAATCATTTCAGAAGTTGTAGAATATGAAAATATCTTTACATTTGTCGTTTTTCCTAATTACATTAGTATGTATTAGTTTAAGACAACATGTATAACTCTTAAGCAGTTGTATTTTATTAAGGGTAATCAGGGTTACTTTATGATTTTGCATCATTGAAGCACAATAACTACAAATAAATATCTTTTTAGCCATTCAATAAATAGATAGATGTAAATACAAATAGCTGGAGTATAGCTGGATGCCTTTATAAGCATCTCTACTTTACCACAGCAAAATGCTGTGATCATTTACATTGACTATTAATGCTAGTTTCAGTTTGCGACAAATATAGCCCTGGATTATTACTCCGATTTTTGTTGATTAATCTCAAAATGTGATGTTCCTACATTACTGACCATGCTAATTTCATAAACGCATACATTCCTGACTGACTTATTTTCCTCATAAAACTGCAGCATGTGTTCAGGCTGAAAGGGAAGCAGCAGCATCTGGAATATTTTAGCGTTGCTGCTTTATCAATGAAAGTGAATCATTAATCACTTCGTCTACACATGTGAAGCCCGCATGTGTGCGTCATGCGCCTCTGTTTCGCATCTGCACCTGAGGACATTTTTATTGGGATTTATCAGTTTGTATACTGGATGTTAACTGAATGTTTGCTGCTGCTGTACATATTACAATAGACTTACAGGATAGGACAGAAACAAAATGGTAAATAAATGCCCATTTACAAAAGTGTGGCTGTTTTTGAAATGATTTATTTGTCTCATATAGACATTTTCTGTGAAACTATGCATATCTATCAAATTCACTCTGTTCACACCAAGAAGTACATTAGGTCTAGGTTAAATTACTTTAAACTAATTAACCCAGCTGTTCCCCAAAAAAAGCATTATTATTCATTCATTCATTCATTTTCTTTTCGGCTTAGTCCCTTTATTAATCTGGGGTCGCCACAGCGGAATGAACTGCCAACTTATCCAGCATATGTTTCCATATGTATCCAGCTCTGGGAAACATCCATACACACTCATTCAGACACATACACTACGGACAATTTAGTTTACCCCAAAAGCATTATTATATTATATTATATTATATTATATTATATTATATTATATTATATTATATTATATTATATTATTCATTCATTCATTTTCATTTCGGCTTAGTCCCTTTATTAATCTGGCGTCGCCACAGCGGAATGAACCGCCAACTTATCCAGCATATGTTTTACGCAGCGGATGCCCTTCCAGCTGCAACCCATCTCTGGGAAACATCCATACACACCCATTCACACACATACACTACGGACAATTTAGTATACCCAATTCACCTGTACCGCATGTTTTTGGACTTGTGGGGGAAACCGGAGCACCCGGAGGAAACCCACACCAACACAGGGAGAACATGCAAACTCCACACAGAAACGCCAACTGACCCAGCCGAGGCTCGAACCAGCGACCTTCTTGCTGTGAGGCGAACGTGCTACCCACTGCGCCACTGTGAGGCCCATATTATATTATATTATATTATATTATATTATATTATTTTATATTATATTATATTAAAGCATGTCTTTACCATGTACGTTCAGACCAAAAGTGTTAAATTATTAAGATTTTTTTTAAAAAGTCTCCTACGATCAATAAGACACTTATATGAAAAAATACTATAGTAATTTATAGTAAACCCTATAGTGGTTTTGAACCATACCATAGTAAAGTATTTGAGTTATTTTTTTGTGGTAATTCTATAGTTGCTATGGTAACACAACAACTATAATAATACAAATTACACAATACTTTTTTTTTTACCACTATAGGTTTATGCCATATTACAATAAACAACAGTTTACTGTAGTTTACTGTTTATTAGTTCACTATAGTTAATACTACAGTATACTGGAGCATTCATAAACAAAAAGTAGTAAATACTATAATATGTACAGTACAATACACTTTACTATAGCATGTTCAAAAACACTATAATAATATTTATTTTAAATCACTCAAATTGTTTTTAATGTGAATATCAATCACCAGTGAAAACATAGGATTTCTAAAAAGAATAAACGGTAGCTTTTTCTCTTTTAATTCTTTATTTAGTCATTTATTTTTGTTCTTTATATTTAGTTTGTTTTTCCAATGTACTATATAGAAGCCAAATGTATCGTTGCAGCCAATAGTTAATATATCAGTAAGGCTTATAGGATTTATCATAATATTGCATTACAATGGTGAGTTTTCAATTTCATAAAGTATTTTCATTTTTTTGAGTGAAGTAATCCTTTATGATCTGAACAACAGCATTTCAAGATTTCTTTTAACATAAGTTAAACTAAATTACAATCTAAAATTGAAAAATTACAAAAATTAAAATTACAAAAATAATTTAAACATATAACTATAAAATTATTTAGCACAAAATCAAAATCAGACCCTGACTCCCTCAAAATCAGTGTAATCTGTGCGATTTCACCAGGATTTACCATGCTGTCACCCTGTCCAACGCTAAAAAAAATTATTTATTGGAATTACAAAGTTTTATTACGATAAGTGGTTGCAAACCATTTATATGGGTTGAATTTAAGCAAACAAATTAAGTTGAACATTACTAAATTTAATTTGTTTGTTTAAATTCAGCCCATATAAATTGTTTGCAACCACTTACCTTAAAAAAAATGTAGTAAATCCAATGAATATTTTTTTTTCAGTGCACTTCAATGCAACATAACTTTCTATAGCTGAATTTATTGTGGGTGTAAGACAGAGCAGAACTGCAGGTCAGTGCATGAATGACTGGTTTTACTGCACTTACCTGTGGCACTTTTTTTCATTACATGTCTTAGCACGCAGGTCTCTATTACATGTAACCGTTTTGAACACAAGCAATGTCTTGAATTTGCAATTTTGAGCCTACCTTTTGGTTGAGAGCCAAGCTTGTGGTTTTGATTGCTTGCTTGCTTGCTTGCGTGTGTGTTTGTGTGTGTGTGTACACTGGTTTTAGTGGTTTACAAGGACATAAATATATATAATGACATGGGTATGACCAAGTTGTATGTACTTATGGTGGTTTAAGAGGACATGCCTTGTGTTCTAGTAATACAAAACACCTAAAAATGATATTTAACAGGGTCTTATCACATTCAAATGTTACCACAGGTTTCCCGTGAGGGTTGGGTTTAAGGGTAAGGGTACCCTAAGCCATATAACATGCAGTTTTTACTGTATAAAATACATTGCACAATGGAGAGTCTTGTAAACCACCAATACTAACGTGTGTGTGTGTGTGTGTGTGTGTGTGTGTGTGTGTGTGTGTGTGTG
>CAIGQW010054193.1:1934205-1959598 GCA_903798125.1 Danio choprae
TGTGTGTGTGTGTGTGTGTGTGTGTGTGTGTGTGTGTGTGTGTGTGTAAGCACGCTGAAAGCCCATTAAGAGTTTGAGAGTGTGTCTGTGTACTCTGCTTATTTGCAGTAGCTCCTCTATTTTCTGCACAGGCCCTGGGATTCTTTCCAACTGGCTTTATTAACACAGAGCAGCTCGAGTCCCTGACCTCACGATTACGATACCATGGGAACAGCAGCGGGACAGAGAGGTGGGAGCCACTGGAGAGAGCAGGAGGAAGGAAAGGGCTTGAGGGAAGGTGAACCAGGGCCAGGATGAAGCAAAAGAGAGTGAAGAACTGCACAAGAGCAGATATATTTGGTATCTGAGAGGAGGCGGTTCACCATTCCTTTATTGACAAAACACATTGTTCCACTTTTATAGTACATTACAGATTAAGACAAGACACTGCCTGTGAATTGGGTAAAAATAAATACATTTTTGGAATTGGAAGAACAAGGAAAAACTAATTGTTGTTTAATAGAATGTTTATTTGAGCAGGAAAAACCCTTTAGAATATAGATATAACTGAGGTTTGGTGTATGTAAGTGCTGCTGAAGTTCAGGGCATTTATGGTTCAGGGCAGATAGGAAAACAAACAATTCAAAGTGTATTTATAGTTTGCTTCACATTAAACACAGCCAGAATCTGAAGAAAGTCTCAGAGAAAAGGAAATTGTCAAAACCAGATGAGCTGCATTGTGAATAGGGATTCACATTTCACAGCAGAGTCCTAGAATGTTCAGCTGGCTTCTGTCATTTCTGCTAATTTCCATCAATTGAGCGAGTCTATGAGAACTGAAAGATCTTATCAACTTCAGTAATGTGAAATATTTCCAGCTGAAACAGAATTTTAATAGAGGTAAGAGTTTTATTTTAGCAATCATTCTCACAAATGGCTCACTCATTGCAAACAAATGGCTGGAGAGGAGCGGCTGAAAAGCCAAACTGTCAAACTGACGTCATCAGAGCTGGAATGCCATTCCAGAGTGGATGTAAATTCTCAGATTTTGATTAGGCCTTTATCAGATGAGGAACCATGTGTGGTAACCTTTCATTAAATTGATTGCAATATAGCTTTTTATAATGTACATTTATTGTACATTTTTTACTGTTCTAAAGACTAAAAACAGCATAATATGATTGCAGTTATTTAGGAAACATGTTAATTTAACACTTGTTTGTCTGAAAAACAATGCTAAAGTTATTCTCCTTTAAAAAATATTCAGTGTCGGAATGTCTGTCTTTGTTTTGGTCTGTGTAACCACAGCCAGTTTACCCAATTATATTTCTGCTTCCCTGTGCTTACCTCAATCATCAAAACTCTTATCCTCAATCCTATATACTGCACCTTTAAGTTCAAAAAGTTCAAAAGTCTGTAATAACCTAACACAATAGTATTTCAATGACTGCCCTATAAATAAGTTTTCCCTGTGGATTAATTTAACAAAGATTAATTGTTGATTTAATTTGTGAGATAACAATGTAAACAGTGTCAGTTTTCATTTCAAGATGACGTTTAGGAGTTAGTTCCAAGATGGCGGAATTTTTAATCGGTGCATTCCAAGTGGGATATATCAGCCACTTTGGAGTGAAAACAGTCATGGCTGCCATAATGAGCTGTTAAAAACAGGCCACTTCAAAGGGCCCTTAATTGTAATGGTGAATATTGGAAGGGCTCATCCCTATGCCCTAACCTGAAATCCTTCGATGGATTTCAATGTATCTGTAGCAGTCAAATGTGGCGATTGCATATCATTAAAAAAAAAACTGGCAATCATTTAAAATCCACTGTACTATAAAGAGCTTGAGCTTAAAGAAGCAGACAACATAATTACTTAATGGTCTGAACTCTATTTTATCATGTGGCTAACTTCATTTATTTCCAGACACTAGGTCCAATAGCAACAGAAGACAAACATTCATTCATTCATTTTCTTTTCGACTTAGTCCCTTCATTAATCTGGGGTCGCCACAGCGGAATGAACCGTCAACTTATCCAGCATATGTTTTACGCAGCGGATGCCCTTTTAGCTGCAACCCATCACTGGGAAACATCCACACACACACTACGGACAATTTAGCCTACCCAATTCACCTGTACGGCATGTCTTTAGACTTGTGGGGGAAACCGGAGCACCCGAAGGAAACCCACGCAAACACGGGGAGAACATGCAAACTCCACACAGAAATGCCAACTGACCCAGCTGAGGCTCGAACCAGCGACCTTCTTGCTGTGAGGCGATCGTGCTACCCAGTGCGCCACCGTGCAGCCCCTAAACCACACAATATACATAAAAAAATATATTCATTTTCCCTCGGCTCAGTCCCTTTATTCATCAGGGGTCGCCACAGCGAAATGAACCGCCAACTTACGTTTTACGCAGCACATGCCCTTCCAGCTGCAGCCCAGTACTGGGAAACACCCATACACACTCATTCACACACATACACTACGACCAATTTAGTTTATTTAATTCACCTATAGCGCATGTCTTTGGACTGTGGGGGAAACCAGAGCACCCTGAGGAAACCCACGTGAACACAGGGAGAACATGCAAACTCCACACAGAAATGCCAACTGACTCAGACGGGACTCGAACCAGCGACCTTCTTGCTGTGACGCGACAGTGCTAATCACTGAGCGATTGTGTCGCCCCCATTAAAAAAAGATATATATACAAATAATATACATCCTCAAAGGTGACTGATAACACACACCAATAAGCCTAGTATTTGTCAGCAACATTAAAATGCTTTTCTGAGAATTCTCCAGTCGACAAATAAACTTATACATGAAATTTCTCATCAAAGCAGGAAATGATTGAACTCTTACCTTACAGAATAAATGACTTGCACTGAACCATCTAGGTTTTTTAAGCAGAATCCTCATACATTCCTTATCCTAATCATTGTACACAACCTGCAGCTTAAGGAGATACCACAAAGGAGCTGTATATAAAGAACTGCAATATGTTTAGAGGTTTACTTTAACCTGCTCCAAACTCATATAAAACTTTCTCACCAGCATATTTGCTTTACTTGTTAAAATAGTTATTATTGTTGTCTTTACAGTTATTATTCTTTTATGAACCAGCCTTTAATCTGTTTCTAGATTAAAGTGCCAGTTGGAAACATCACTGGCTGGAAGTTTTATAACAAGTTCTGCTGATTTCAGCTTAGTTTGTTCCTGAAGCTTCAGTTTTAAAAAAACACATTAATCATGGCTACAAAACAGAACATACAGTGTTTAGAGGGATTGTGTATGTTTGCCCGCATGTAGAGGGGAAATATAGCTCTCATATCATGGACTGGCTCTAATGTGTTACTTTCTCCATCCTCACTCCCATATTAACAGAATGTAACAGATAATAACCACCCAGGAGCAGCTTCTGCAATTGCGCGCACACACACACACACACACACACACACACACACACACATTTCCATGGAATATTCTGAAAGTGCTCTGAGGAAGGGAGGATACTGAAAAGTATTTACCATGTGCTCTGTAACTTCACTGTTGCCTTTGTGAGTGTGTCAAAGGCTTTGCTCTGTGTGTGTGACTACTATTCACAACCTGTCAGTTGTTACTGAGAAAGACGAATAAAGGAGGGAAAGCCAGGGGAAACGACCAGAACAGATGAAGAGGTTTGGAGAGGTTGAATAAAGGCTGTTTGTTGTGTTATAGCCTATATCCTTTTTTTCCTTTTCGATATAAACAATGGTCTACAATAGAAACATGCACATAAATAGTTTCTCCACATGGAAAACCTGTAGCCTACTTGGCTTTTTTTTCTGGGTTCAACTGACAACTGACATGACATTACACAAGGGATGCCCTTTCTATGTTTTCCAGAGCTTTTCAACACTCCGAACAAAAACTGAAGGCAGCTGCTGAAGATCCCGCAACAGCGTTTCTATTTTTAGAACCAGATAATTTCATTACAAAAGGGAAGCGGGGGTCGGAATTTACTCGAATTGGTAAATACAGACTACTCTTGTGTTGTCTGCCCTGTGACAATTATGCATTGATAGATCTAAACTAAACTCAGTCATTGTCTAATATTACTGTGTGACCTCTACGCGTAAAATACCCGATACGTCATCTTGGTTTCGTCCAGGTTTCGTCAGGTTGAACTCTAGTGCCACCTCCTGTCCATTCATGAACACTACAACAACAAGAGAAGGAATAAATCGGGGGGGTTATTTTCGCCCATTGACGAGGTTGAGTGGTTATGATTATAATTTCTATTGCCATTTCCATTTTCAAAGTTGAGAAAACAATTCATAATATCAATATCAGTGTTTACGTGTAACAATGCATTTCATTTATATAGGCCTAATAGTTAACCCCCTTATTAGCATATTATTTGGGGATCTAAGTTCTAAAGGAGAGAGAAACCTATTGTATTTGTGCTGATTTCCTTCTCTTTTTATAATTATTATTCTTTTTATGTACCCAAAAGGTGTCTGAAACAACAATATGATAATATTACATAAAAAGCTATAAAAATATTTTTGGTTTTTGTTTGTCCCTGAGAATCACACATACATAACATAAGATACACACAAACTGTTCTGATTCTTGTCTTTACTATTATTATATAATTTAAGCTTTTGCTTGTTACTTTTTATGTATCGTTTTGACATCCTGAAGTCAAAATAATTTCTTAAAATGTTTTTTAAAGCAGACAAGATACATTAATTGTATTTACTTTTGTCTCCAAATCCACAGATATTTTAAGAAAACTGAGAAACATTGTAACTTACTGTGGTCTCTAGATTTGAACATGAAAAGATTTGCCTTACTTCACGCTTCTTCCTCTCTCTACTGAACGCCCGTGACCCGTGACCTTCCTCTAAGGTTCTTCCTTCTGCGCATGCTGTAAGCCCAGTAGAGCCAAGATGGCGGCGGTGGTGGAGAATGTTGTCAAGCTGTGAGTATTTTTCATCCTTATTTGGCTGCATATGAGATTCCACTGTTCATATTTGATATCTAACTTTTAGGTAGTAATACAAAGGGATGGGCTTTCATATTATTCGTTTAAAGACTTCTAAAGACACATTTTTGACAAGGTTATTCGAGATCTGGGCAAGTTAGCTGTACTAGCAGCTGCTGTGTCCCGCTGGTATGAATGTCTCTCATAGCTTCCGTCTTTCAGTATGATTAGGGAACAAAGCATGTAGGAAGCTTTTCTGTTCCCCTCATGAGTGCGTTTTTGTCAGTTGGTGTGTGAAAGTATCACAGGAGCTATGTTAATGTGCTCAAATGTTGTTTTAGTTGGTTGTCAGTGCTGTTGGTTATTCTGGTCGTCAGTTGTGGCAGCACCAGCTGTCAGTTTTATTGAGTTGTAGTTCGGAGGTGTGGATCTGGCCCATGACACTTATTTTAGAGCAGGTTGCATTAACCCAAGGCAGTTCTTACTGTACTAGTTTGTTCTGCCAGAAACTTATTTTCATTAGAAGTACACATATGATCTAACTTTATCAACTTGCCTAGTTTTTATTTGAGTTTTTTCCTACATCACTGCTTTGAAACCAGGAAGTGCTTTCGGTGTAGTTTAATTTTGTAAAATGTATGTATGGTTCAATTTAAACAAATATATTCTTTAATAACGAGCTTTTACATGAAGGCTTGTAAAAGGGCAAGTTATTAACTTTAAACTGTTTTTGACCAGAGTTTGACAACCTTAACAGTTTTCTAGTTCCTTATTCAGCCTTTTTTTTAAAGTAGAGGACAAGTGAGCATTATTTCAAAAATACAACAAGTGAAATGAGGATTTGCACATTACAAATGTGATCACATTTATTCATTATGTCAAAGCTTACTTTCAGTGTTATTGGCTGCGAACAGGACTAAATGAAGGTCAGCCAGTCACATGCTTTCACATCTTACAGAATTCGTCCATGGGGTGAGTTAATTTTGCAGTGTCAAGCACTGAATTGGGAACCCTATTTACTCTTGTTATAAACATCTGCCTTAATCTGATCATTGGTTATAAATATCAGGGTGTAGGTTTGCAATAAGAGAAAGTTTTTTTATATATTAGCATTGTATATGTGTTAGCATGTATAGCATTGTATATTTAGAGCAGGTTTACACATGGTGTTGAGATCTTGGGTGAAAAGTAAATTGGAAAAGCAAAAACATACTTCATATCAGTCATCGCTGTTGACATTTATGCATTTATAGCTCTTTCACACGGCTTCTAATCCAATATGGAGCATGTAAATAGGAAGTCGTTTGCTGCTCTGTGGAATAAATCAGTGTGCATTTACATTGGTTCACAAAATACTGGACGTTTACATTTCATTTAGTGTTGTTCATTCAAGGTTGAGCTTAATAGTAGGTGTTAACATGGTTTTAGTTACTGGTTGGTGGAATGCGAATCCTCATTGAGCAAGTGTCTTTGAAGCTGCAGCTCTGAGTTTTGGCGTCTTGAAGGCGGTCGATCATCCCAGGGCTGTTTTGTTGTCTGGGCTGTAAACCCCTTGCAGCTCTTGCTTCTAACACAGCAAAGCTTTAAGCTTTTGTTTCATCCTCTGTGACATCAACGCCCGTCTGTGCTCTAATCTCCCGGGCTTTAGCTCGCCTGTGCTCTCGCCGGGGCTCTTAGTGGTTGCCGGGGCGACAGGCGGCAGCAGCACCTGCTAAGTGGCTGGAGTGAGAGAGTTACAATGACTGGGCTTTATGCCCGCAAGACCTCCTGCTACACACACACACACACACACACACACACACACACACACACACAAATGGGTAAGCTGAACAGGGCTGAGCTGGTTTCAGGGCACTAGTGTGGGTAGGGTGTGTGTTGACAAACTATCACAGAAGATGGCTGCGCTAGACTCTGTGTGAGTTTCAGAAAGCACCTCTAGATAGAGTTTTGAATTGATTTAGAGTGCTTTGTTTAATGTGAGCCTCTGTTTCTCTGTCTCTAGGCTGGGTGAGCAGTATTACAGGGACGCTCTGGAGCAGTGTCACAACTATAATGCCCGTCTGTGTGCAGAGAGAAGCGTGAGGATGCCCTTCCTTGACTCTCAGACCGGTGTCGCTCAGAGCAACTGCTACTTCTGGATGGAGAAACGACACAGAGGACCAGGTGGGGCAAACTCTTTCACAGTGGTCCGTTTACTGTACAGACAAGGGTTTTAAGAAAAGTGTTGTTTTCTACATAGGGATATATATATATATATATATATATATATATATATACACACACACTTATAGACACTGATGACAGTGGCCATTAGATCATAAATATGTGCTGTGCATTTTTTTCTCAGTAACAAAATAAAAAATAAACATATAAAAGTAAAAGTGGTGAGAACACAGCAGTTAAGAAAGCATTTAATCATAGTGTTGTATACGCTTGTGTGGCAATTATAGTTTGGCTCCTTCAGTCAAGTAAATTCACAGTTTTTATTTTATTTTTATGTACCCTTTACATTACCATAAAGCAAGCATCTTTACAATATTAATTATTAAATATAATAATTGGTTTAGGTTACATTTCAATTTCTACTGTAAGTTAGTTCTTCAGTATGACCTCAACAGACTGAATAGAGGAAATGAAGATTTCCACATCATAAAAAGTGGAGCTCAAGAGCCACACCAATGATTTTTTTGCAGTCACACAAGACCAGTGTTTTTTTTTCTGGAAAGTTCATTTTTAGCAAGCTGTTACAAACCTCGATTTTGGTAGACTTATTTATTTTTTGTAGTTTATTTGTTTATTTTTTACAGAAACTAAACTAGTTGATACAAAAACAACAAAATCTCTTGGTTGTTGAAATAAATATTGAAATCATAGGAGGATTTATTTCACTCATTTTCCTTTGACTTAGTCCCTTATTTATCAGGGGTCGCCACAGCGGAATGAACCACCAACTATTCCGGCATATGTTTTACACAGCGGATGCCCTTTCAGCCGCAACCCAGTACTAAGAAACACCCATACACTCTCACACGCACTCATACATTACAGCCAATTTAGTTTATTCAATGAACCTATACTGCATGTCTTTGGACTGTGGGGGAAACTGAAGCGCCCAGAAGAAACTCATGTGAAGAGGGGAGAGCATGCAAGCTCCACACAAAAATGCCAACTGGTCCAGCCGGTTATCGAACCAGCGACCTTCTTGCTGTGAGGCGACAGTGCTAACCACTGAGCCACCGTGCTGCCGGAAGAACTGTTAGTTAACTCATAAACAATTACAAGCAAAGACACAAATATTTTAAACACATCAAAATATTTAAATAGTGCTTTAATCATTTCTGACATTTTGACTATTGTCCATTTGGGGATTTTTTTATGGTCTTTAAATACAATAAAGACCCCTGTATACATCAAACAAAATCAAAGAACAAACTAAAATGAATGTTAGTTCGAAAAAAATAAAATAACAGAATGAAACAAAGATTGTTTTAAATTCATTTTGGCAGTTTAAAACAGCCCATCAAAGCAGTCTTTTGGGGGAATTTGTTTAATCTCTTAAACACCTTTGGACTACCATTGACGATTACTACCCATAACGATTACACAATCGTTGAAAATGTAGAACTCTGCTGCCTTTGATGTGCAATTTCTATTTATTCATTTATTTATTATTATTATTTCCCTGATTACTTTGTAATTAGAGAACAACATTCAAAACAACAACACTAGCAACATGAATACACTAGAGTCAAGAGTCAAGTAGCAGAGCTGCTACAGATGTGTCTGTACCTATCCACTTTATAAGATTTTGAAAACTCAGAGAAGGTCACACACTGGACGAGAAGCCCACCTCATCACGCCTTGTCTTTTCAATGAGTTTTCATGATTTGTTTTCTGTCTGCAGCAAAAAACAACAAAAAGCGCCACAGGGGTGCTTCTCATGAAGAAACCTGTTTACCAGATGTTTATGAAACTGTTCTTCTCTGTCAACCGCCATAATTGTTGGGTTTAAGGGGTAGAGGCGAGCAGGGAGATGCATTTACTACTCCACCTACAGCAGCACGGGGGTGTTAGTGTTCGAAATCATTATACCGTCACATTGGCTTTTCAAACTTTTTTTTTGCCCACAATTGCAAAATGAAAAGAACTTAGTTTGAAGTATAATGGGGCCTTTAGATGTAAAAAGAATTAAATCAGTTCAACATGTTGTCTACTTGGCTTTCTGTGTGATCGTAGAGATCTACTTAATATGCAGCATGCCAGTTCTGAATGGACTTTTGACTTACCTCTTTTATGTAACAAATTATCTTTTTCATGTCTCTCTTCCCAAAGGTGTTGCCCCAGGTCAGCTTTACACATATCCAACACGGCGCTGGAGAAAGAAGAGGAGAGCCCACCCTCCAGATGACCCTCGTCTGTCCTTCCCATCTCTAAAGACCGGTATGCAGCCACTACACCTACTTCACTGACTGTTAGTTAGACTGAAGAGAGGCATTGTGTGATTTATTTATTTTTTTATTTTATTTTTAATTTTAAATTTATTATTTTAATTTATTTTTTTTATTATTATTTTTTTATTTTTTATTTTTTTATTATTATTATTTTATTTTTTATTTATACAATTCTCTGTGTAAATCATTCATAGATTAATGTTTAGGTATTTACATTCATGTCATTACATGTTCTGAGTGTTTTGATGACATTTCTATCCATCTCTGTGCAGTTGCCAATGGATGTGAATGTGCGTGTGTATGTTTCAGAGCTGGATCTGGGGATTAAGAAGGATGTTTTCTCCAGTGATGGCAGCAGTTTAGAGGCCCTTTTGAAAGGAGAGCCTTTGGATAAAAGATCTGGATTGGAGCTTCGCACGGCGGAGGAGGAGCCCAGCTCTACTGAGTACTCCACCGGGGGACTGAACCCCAGCAGCAGGGTCCGAAAGGTACTGGGAACACTCTGTTATAGAACAGGTGTTATACTACTTTTTTTTTTTTTAATTTTGAAATATCAGTTAAAATACTCCTTTCAAACAGTTTTCACCCTTCTTTGTGTATAGAGAATTTTGGAACCAGATGATTTTCTTGATGATCTAGACGATGAAGATTATGAGGAAGATACTCCAAAGAAACGTGGAAAAGGCAAAGGAAAGGTGAGATCTCCTAAATTTACCTGCTTGAACAGATAGGGCCTTAAACAAATGTTTTGTCACAGCTGCCAAATGCCAGTGTATTTACTGGCCCAAATTTCTTTCCAGTCATAAAACTGAATTTGGTTGGTTGAAAAAAAAAAAAGCAGAACAAATTAGGCTACTAGATTCTAAGGCATTGTTAGAATTTATTGGAAAAAAAGTGTTAAGTGTAGGCCATGTTTACATGCATAATCTTCTCAATGAAACACTTAAAGGTTGCATTTATGATGATGGTAATGGTTTGACAGGGACGTGGTGTCAGCAGTGCTCGCAAGAAGTTGGAAGCAGCAGCTGCTTTGGAAGATCGGGACAGACCATACGCTTGTGACAGTGAGTCATATACGCCATTTAAGGAAACCACATGACTCAGCCGCTGACCTCTCAGTGATCTCATCTGGAGACTTTTTTTGCTATAAAAAGGCTGAGCTATACTGTAATCTGTGTCACTTTTTTCAGCATAGTTGTCACATTGAGCTTCACCGCAAGAAAGCTTGCTTAATAATGCCAAACATTGCCATTTGCTCAGGTTGTCTTTAATTTGACATGCTGAACTTAAGAATAATTTCAAAATCAGCACTTTCTTGTTTATTTATAAAAGTCAGAAGTATAAAAACATGACAAATACAGATTTTTATTGAAAACATCTCCAACAGCCTACTCCTTTATTCTGTACATTTTGGTTTTACCAGAGGATGGTTTATACTTGATGTCCAATTGGCTTCAGGTTTTGTGTTGTTTTGTGTTCTCTACACTTGTCTTTTTCCCTTAAATGTGTCATGATACGGTGATGCAGATGTTCTTTGAGTTCATTTCTCCTGATTCTTGTTGTCAGTCTGTGAGTCTTTCTGTCTCTTTTTCTTTCCTTTTCTTTCTCTCTTTCAGACACTTTCAAACAAAAGCATATTTCAAAATCTTCTGAAAGAGGTACATTGCTCTCTTTCTCTCACTATCTCTCCATCTAGTTCTCCCATGCCTCCTCCTTTTTGTCTTTTTCTTCTCCTTTCTCGTGCCTTCGTTTTCCTTCTTTATTGTTTTGTGTGCATTGCAAATTTGATTTGTGCTTGACAAGAACTGAATTTCCATTTGAAATTAGGGGTTATTGATGGTAAAATATTTCTGCAAGGAGCATTGCCTGAACAGTGTTAAATGTGACAGCAGCTTCAGGGGAAGACATTTGTTTCCACAGAATTCATTTTCCCCCCTTTCCAAAACAAGCTGTACTGCCTCCAGGCCATGCAAAATGTTTAGACACGTTCAAGCGGGTTGTTGGTGGCAGCATGAATCAATACAAACACCTTGAGTTTGCTCTTCATAATGAGCTGATTGAAAAGCACTTTTTAAAAATTTACTCTCAACAACTCTGTTACTAACAATTTACTCGCATGCATTTTAAGACCGCCATCTGCATGACAGTGAAATACTACACTGCTGTACAAGCATAAAGATTTTCTAAAAGTTTTTGAAAAAGCTTCCAGTTAAAATGGTACCATTTTGAAATATTACTACATTTTTAAGGAACTGATTTATGTTGCAATAAACTTTTAAATGTAATTTATTTATACAATTAAAACTTCACAGTTTTTTTTACTTGAGCATTTCCTTTTTATATGAACAAGGTGCATGTAGTGTGCAGTTCTATTTAAAAGCTGTTTGACATTTGTTCAAAAATAAGTTGTACAGGCAATTGAGCAACAATCAGAAAAGGTGTGAAGAGTAGAAATTACCAAAAGACACCTAAATTGGCCATTTCTGCCATTAAACAACAAACAAAGATACTTAACAAATGGCCCACCTCTCATTTGTAACCAGACATTGTTTCAACTACATATTGCTTCTCTGTATCTACGTTACTCTCCTCTCTTTGTCCCTCATTACCTGCTTTGTGTTGTTTATTTCTAGTTTGTAAAGTTGGTGCTTTTAATATTCATATTTCTTTTTAGGTTGCTTTCTTTTTATTGTTATTAGAGTGCCTCTGCTTTTAAATTGCCAAAGGACTGATCCACTTCCATTCCCGCGACTGTGTGACGCTTGCTGTTTTAAAGGCATAGTTCACTCAAAAGCGAAAATTGTGTCATTATGCACTCAACAAGCTGTTCCAACCAAATGACTTTAGAGAGTTAACACTAATAGAGGTTATCTAACAGAATTACCAAGCTTCTTTTGCTCTTACAATGAAGCTGAATGTAGACCACAGCCAGCCTTAATTGGGCACCATTTGCTTCCACAGAATAATAGGGGAAAATTGTTTCTAGTAAGTGTATTGGAACAACACAGCTTTAGTCAATGACAGAATGTTCATTTTGTAGTGAACTATTCCAGCTGTTTAAATGGAACAACCTTATAAGTGATGCTATGAACAAACATTTAACGAATGGGAATTCTAGAGGATCAGGAGTAAATGGTGGAATGACGACTTCTCAGTTTTCCAGTGGCAAGCATGTGGGCATGAGAAATGAGTGCATGCATGAGAGGAGCATTTGGTGTGAAGCCGTCATGCCCCGTGCTCTTCGGTACATAGGATGATTCCTTTCGCTTATAATCTGTCGTTGTGCTCTGTGTATATGTGTGTAGTCTGTGGAAAACGCTATAAGAACAGGCCTGGTCTCAGTTATCATTATGCCCACTCTCACTTGGCCGAGGAGGAAGGAGAAGAGAAAGACGAGATGGACATTCGTGAACCAACTCCACCCCGGCAGGAGGAACCCAAGAGTAAGCCGTTAATCATGCTTGTTGTTGCTGCGCAGACTCTAGTAGCTAAATGAACAGGGGCTATAAAACTTTGTGTTACTTTGAGTGGCATGAAATATCTTTACCCAATACACTGCCATTAATAGTCTGTAACTGGTTGGCATAGTGTTGTGTACTTAAGTATTGTCAGTATGGCTTTATTTCAAAATGTAACTGTCTGCTTCCTTCTAAAGAAGCTTCCTCAATGAAACTAATATGGAGTTCTTTACATTGAAGCTAACTAGGTTCTTTAGAGGTGTTTTGTGTCTTGGGAATGTTTTGAATTGTTGAATGGAATTCAATATATGTTTTTAAGGCATGTTGGCTGTTCTCTTTCTCGCACAGCTCCTAAAAAGGGCCCAGACGGTTTGGCTCTTCCGAACAACTACTGTGATTTCTGTTTGGGAGATTCCAGCCTGAACCAGAAAACTGGCCAATCAGAAGAGCTTGTGTCTTGCTCAGACTGTGGTCGTTCTGGTAAAAACAAAACTCGCTCACATTTTCACTTTTTTTGTTTTCTTTATATTTTTCTCAAGATTTAATCATTGACCTGCTTTCTGTTTTTAGGTCACCCTTCATGTCTTCAGTTCACTCCTATCATGATGGCTGCTGTGAAAACCTATCGCTGGCAGTGCATCGAGTGCAAGTGCTGTAATATCTGTGGAACATCAGAAAATGATGTGAGTTTATTTAGCACCGTCTAGCCTTAATTTTAATTGCATATATTATCACTAGAACTGTGATACAGTTGCTTGAGAAACCGATTCTACAGCAATTCTGAGATTTTCAAATTCTGAGCTGACCTTTTAACAGCAGGTGGTCTTACTCTGCTTGCATTCATTTCCTTATAAATACCACTTGAACCTAAAATAATCATTAATACAATTAGGAAAGGTTTAAACGAATTACAGTGCATCCGGAAAGTATTCATAATGCTTCACTTTTCCACATTCATGTTACAGCCTTATTCCAAAATGGATTAAATTCATTTATTTCCTCAAAATTCTACACACAATACCCCATAATGACAATGTGAAAATATATTTTTTAAATTGTTGCAAATTTATAAAAAAAATTAATAAAAAACTTAAAATCACATGTACATACGTATTTACAGTCTTTGCTCAATACTTTGTTGATGCACCTTTGGCAGCAATTACAGCCGTAAGTCTTTTTAAATATGATCCCACAAGCTTGGCACACCTGTTTTTGGGAATTTTTGTCCATTTCTCCTTGCAGTACTTTTCAAGCTCTATCAGGTTGGATGGGAAGCGACGGTGTACAGCCATTTTAAGATCTCTCCAGAGATGTTCAATAGGATTTAGATCTGGGCCCTGGCTGGGCCACTCAAGGACATTCTTTTTTTTTTTTTTTACGGTGTCCTTTGGGTCATTGTCCTACTGGAAAATGAACCATCGCCCAGTCTGAGGTCAAGAGCACTCTAAAGCATGATGGAGGCCGCTGTGCTCATTGGAACTTGCAGAGCAGCAGAAATTTTTCTGTAACCTTCCCCAGCCTTGTGCATCGAGACAATCCTGTCTTGGAGGTCTACAGACAATTCCTTTGTCTTCATGCTTGGTTTGTGCTTTGACATGCACTGTCAACCCTGGGACCTTATATAGACAGGTGTATGCCTTTTCAAATCATGTCCAATCATTTGAATTTACCACAGGTGAACTCCAGTTAAGCTGCTGAAACATCTCAAGAATGATCAGTGGAAACAGAATGTACCTGAGCTCAATTTAGAGCTTCACGGCAAAGGCTGTGAATACTTATGTACATGTGATTTTTTTTTTATTTTATTTTTTTTCAGTTTTTTTTTATAAATTTGCAACAATTACAAAAAATCTTTTTTCACATTGTCATTATGGGGTTTTGTGTGTAGAATTTTGAGGAAATAAATTAATTGATAAAATAATTTAATTTTGGAATAAGGCTGTAACACAAAAAATGTGGAAAAAATGAAGCGCTATGAATACTTTCTGGATGCACTGTAAGAGCCCGTAGTAAGCTGTGTTTATATTAATGTTGAGATATGAAAGCCAACTCCCATAACTCGAATATGGCCAGACACAAGTGCTCTTCCTCCTTAGCATTTAAGTGTACAGTTAAAAACTAGCATAGAGTGCCATCTGCTGGTTAAAATTAAGCTCAGGATTGATTCGAGAGAGAATATCGATGCTTTTTTTTTTTTTTTGTGGCCACAGCTATAATTAAAAACGAAACGTAAAACCTCCTCAGGGAAAAAGGTTCCATTGTTTCATTAAGTAACTTCTACCTGTTGTATTGTCAGTAAGGTAATCTCATATGCTTTGCCACAGGATCAGCTGTTGTTCTGTGATGACTGTGATCGAGGTTACCACATGTACTGCCTCTCGCCCCCGATGTCTGTACCTCCTGAAGGTAAAGCAACATTACAGTAATGTCCCGTACACACACAAAAGATATATGTTTGAGCAATCAAGGTCTGAATTGTATTATTTAAAAAAAAAAAAAAGCTAGATTTGAGTTTTGCTGTGCATCTCCATTTAGTGCAAAAACATTATAAGATATATCAATATATAATTGTATGCTTTACAGGAAGTTGGAGTTGTCATCTGTGTTTGGCCCTCCTGAAAGAGAAAGCCTCCATATACCAGAAGCAGAATGCGCCGCCCTTGTGATGGTCCTCTCAGAAACACAAGACCCTCTTTCTCTTAGTTCCTTCCAAGATTTGTTTGGTTTAAGCAACTGAACTGAAGGTGTAGTGGAAGAGAATTTGGACAAACACCTCGTAAGACACAAATGGAGGCAGAGAAGGAGAGAGGAAGTGAGAAAAAACGATGCCCTTCTTCTCTTATTGCTCTGTCACATCTCAGCAGGTTTGATCTCAGTATGACTGTTACACAGTTCCAAGTTTCAAACTTCGCTTGCTCTTTGTTTTCAACTATTATCCCCGAAAAATAATGCAATTCTTCCAACCTTCGAAACCCATCAGAAACTCTCCTGAGCCTTTCAGCAGTACCTACTTGGAGGAAGTCGCTATGAGAATATTATGACTCAGTTTTTGAGTTCCTGCTCATATTAGACCTGACATTTCCACTCGTTTATGCAGACACTGTTTAACAAAGCAAAAAAAAAAAAAAACTAACAAAAACAAAAATAACGCAGCTTATAACCGCCAAAATGAATATTGCATACTCTGCCATATCCAAAATACTCTGTACCGACACTGTGCTTATCACAAAGAGGAATAGTTGAAACCAATCAGCATGCCAATGCTTGTTCATAATAAGCGAAATAGAAAAAGAAAGATGTGGTTTTGTATATTTATATATTTGTATAGCATATAAAGGTGTGTTGTATTTAATATCTTAAACAATAGAAATGGTTCATTATTATAACGGGAGTTGCTTGGGGAGGTTTTTTCCCCCTACTGATTGCATCTGCTTATGCCACTGAAGCACAGTCTAGTAGTCAGTGTGTGAGCTCTTTACTAACTAACGGGTTTGTGGTGCAGGTAAGGGTAGTGGTTTTAAATTATATTTTTATATTGTTATAAATTTTTGCAATTTTAGGGAACCTTTAATGTGGTTATTTAAAGGTGGTTATTTAAGATATCAGGAAATGCAATGAGGAAGAGAACACTGAAATGGAAAAACATCACCCAGAAACTAATACATTTTAAAATTTAATTGAGACATAGTTATAATAATGTATTACAGACCACACTGAGATCTGTTTGACAGATTCTACCAAGTATGTTAAGTCCCATTCTAAAAGATTAGAAAGAGTTGGAAAGAGTTGTAGTGTAAGGAAACTCAGACAGAAAAACTTCCAATGCCATAATTACTGTTTACTCCGATTATGTTTCATTGAATATATTCAATACATATATTGCATATACATTGTACTCATGCATGTTAATTTATCCGATTCAAATTGTATTTGAAGTTTGCGTAGGATAGTAAACGGAAATACTTCTGGCACTCTGAAACGGAAAGCTCTTCCACTGGATGTCTACTCTCTTAACACATTTATAGAAATGTGTTAGGGGGATAAAAACATCCCACAATTGGCCAAGAGATGTTAGAATGACTTTGTGAGTGTCATTATAAATTAAATTACAGTAAATTGATTTCATTGTGGTTTAACTGAGAGACTTATTTCTTTAAGCTGACATTTGTACCGGTATATATTTGTATATTAATGTTTTAGCAAAACAGGCCAAATTAAAATTGTCATCTTATACTCACAAACCTGTAAGGAAATGTCATGAGAGCATTTTGTTTTCTATTGAAGTTCTTCAAAATATCTTTGGTTTTCTTCTAAAGAATATAAGTTACACATACAGTAATCAACATTTGAAATGAATCCAAACCTTTCACCAAAATTACCCTAAAGCAACACCAATTCATGTCTTAGGGCATTTTTTATTCAACTTTTTTAATTAGCTTCAAATGTTGACTACTGTAGTCATACAAAAATAAAAGTAAATTTTAAGAGTAAATAAAAGAGTAAATGATGACAGAATTTGACTAAACTACTCTAAGTAATAGCAGAAGAGATCTTTGTGAACGAGTTTGTTCAAGTGACCCAGTGCTAAACTCAGTACTACGCAGATGAGCAAAATTTGCCAGAGCTTAGTTTGTCTTCCTAGAGCAAGCCAAGGCAGATATACAGCCTGCTTCAAATGCTCCCCTATTTCCCTGTCTTCTATTGCCGTTTACCTTCACAATCCAGCCAAAACTTCCTTTGTTTAGAGAATAAATCTAGAGCAGTGCATGCAGCTGGCTCTTTCAACCCTGTTCTTTGTAAATGTATACTGAATGAAGAAATGAATTGACCTGCGTTGGGTTCTGTGTACTCTGTAAGTCTTCAGTTTCAAAATAACCGCAGACCTCCATAAAGGTTTAGGCTTTTATCAGATACTGATACATTAATTATTGCTCATGGCATTCATAATATGTACAGGACCTTATCATTGTTTTATTTTTCATTCTCAGTTTAGTTACTGCATGTTTACCTTACATGGTCATTTATACATATACATAACACTCACTCCGTTGTATTTTCAGAGTAACAGCATAGTAGAGGATTATGGAAAATCTGATAATTTAGGATTATGGTATAAGCCAACTAACTATTATTAAAATAATTAGGAATTGTAACAGTTTACTTTACCTGAATTGTTCTAAAATGACTAGAAAGTGGCCATTTTTTTTCTTTTTTTTTTTTTTAAAAAAAGATTGTTTGTTAGGTTGGTTTTGGGGGTTTATTCTTGTTTTGGTGTATGGTACACGTTTTTGTTTTTTTTCCCACAAGAGAAATAAAAGTCACAAACCATGTATGCCATTTTTGTACTGTTCATCACTGCTTGTTCACTTGGGCACTATCAGTACATACACAACATTGACATTCTTTTTGAACATCATTTGGTACACCCCTTTTGTATTATATTTGTAGTTTACTGTAATGAGTGTCCATAGATTAAAGAGATAATGAGATAACAAACGTCCCTTAGTCTTTTGACATATTAGAGCTCTTTGTACCTTTAAAGGGTTAGTTCACCCCAAAAAGAAAAGTGTTATTAATTACTCACCCTCATGTCTTTCCAAACCCCAGAGACTTTTGTTTGTCTTTGTTGTCTTTGTTTTGTTATGTCACAGCACAGTACTCATGAATGTGTGCAATATACTGACACTGAGGAGAAGAAACTGTTAAAGTCTTTTTTTTTTTAAATCACTATACAAAAGCATTCTCGTAGATTGATTATATTCCGATTGAACCACTTTGGTACCTTTCTGGACCTTGAATGAGTCAGAAACCATGCTCTCTATGGAGGATGAGGTAGCTCTCAGATTTTACCTAAAATATCATAATTTGTTTTTCAAAGATGAACAACAGTCTTGAGGGTTTGGAACAACGTGAGGGTGAGTTTGTAAAACATGATTTTTGACTTTTGGTTGAATAATCATTTAAAGCACCCTACAAGTTTCATAACCTAAGATGCCATCATCATTATAAACAAACTGTTTATTTTGGATATTAGAGAATCAGCGATGTCATAAGGACAAACATATTTACATATGACATCCAGAGCAAGAGATCAATGAAAAATTATAAATTCATAAATGTATCAAAAGAAAATAGAATCCAATCTAATCCATTTGAAACAATATGCAGGTGTATACTCAATTTCTGACTTTTTTTTTTAAATAATTTTTTGGATGACAATTAGATTCTATTTTCCATGCAGAACCTTTATCCAGTCAAACAATTGGTCATTTACCGACAAGCATTTATTAGTTGTGTCCAAAATGATACACTATGTAATTTTACAAGTCATGTAGTTTGTGTCTTTAGTCTCATCGCAAATGGAAATCTAATGTTTTGTTTTTTGTTTTTTTTCATTAACAGAAAATTCAAACGGTTTCCAGTTTAACTGTTTTCCGTTTTAACAGTTGCCAAATCAGTAAAATAAATGACTAAACTACCAATTAATACCTTTCATGACTTATGAGTACAATCAGATTCCCCATCGGGAGGTGGCATAATCATTTACATTGGACAATTTTGTTTGCACTATCCAAAATATATATAAAAAAATCCAACCTAATTGCCCTGATAGCTCCTCCCCTTCTGCTGCATTAGCAAATCTGCAACCATTGAGTGCAAGTTCCACACTTGTTTTTAGTGGTTGAATAAGGACATCATCTGGGTATTTAAAGACCACTTATTCTGTTTTTCAGAATTTCTAGTGTGAATGCACTGCCTACGCTATTTTTACTACAAAACAATATAGAATAGTACATAAGTATGTGATTTGTCAAGCACCTACTACTGTAACTTCAAGCGGCCAAGCATTGAAGCATTTTGTTTGTCACTGCTCACCAGAGTTATTGAGTTTGATAAAGCCGCATTAGACAGCTTATGACCACCACAGGGACTCTGTCTAATCACTTTAAGAATATAGCATTCTGTGTAGTTTTTAGGTGGGTATGATCTGCTCTATGATCCCCTCTGTGCTGTCATGTCTCAGGATTGTGGCAGACCATGCTCACACTGTGTTGGTTCATATGACACTTTTAGTCTATTTTAGTTTTTTTTAATAAATCCTCTTGAAATCAGCTGGATATTTTTGGTTGAGACTGCTTTAAAGACTTCTGTGCATTAATGCTATGTTCAAAATCATATAAGATACGTTTTTTATCGACTGCTCAGTTTTTATTTATTTAATCTTTACACAAGGCCTTTTTGTTGAATGTAAACAACAATTAAAAAATTTCATGTAGCCAAGGAGCAATAGACACAGGAATAAAGTAACTTCTGCATGTCTGGTAGGATTCAAAACCAATCGGTTTCGCACAATGATAGTGTGAAACGTGTATTGTGTAAAAGCAGAGGCACATGCAAATTTATTTACACAAATATATAAGTAAAAGTTAAGTCCCATGTGGGTGTAACAGAAAATTATTGGTTATCCAAATCAAATGAGGCTTTTTGAGATCTTTATAAACTCCTCTTTAGTAGGTGCTGTTCTGCTATTGGCTACAGCGGCCCAAAGGTGAGCCTATAGCTGAAAATAAATACTAATGGCAAGCGATGAGATTTTTAGCCCGAGGTTGATTTAATAAGAACAGAAACAAATATATAATACCTGTTAATTTTAGTATGAAGATTGAAAAAAATAAGTAAAATAAAAAGGGTGTCAAACTCCGCAGCCCGATACAGTTTAGTTCCAACCCTGCTTCAACACACTTGCCTGTAGGTTTCAAACAAGCCTGAAGGACTCAATTAGTACAATCAGGTGTGTTTAATTAGAGTTGGAACTAAACTGTGCAGAGCTGCGGCCCTCCACGAACTGAGTTTGACACCCCTGCTCTAGGGAAATGTTATACTGCAAGATTATGGCAATACTCAACAGCAATATTACATACTTTCCCAGTGTTGTGCCTCTCTACCAGAGACCTTCAGTAATGTTTTAACACTGTTGAAGCTAAAGACAGATCTCTAGGAACAGGATTGTAGAATGCCAAGTGATCAAGTGAAGATTACACTGTACTACAAGGTTTATTCTGCCTAACAAAGGCATGGCGATTCCAGCTGTTTGTTTCCCACTTTCGTTTATCTCCACCTCGACAGAGTAGCAGAGACTTGAATGTGACCCTGAAAGATTCGTTGCAGAGGGCGTAGCACATGGGGTTGACTGTACTGTTCACGTAGCAGAGCCAGTATCCCAGCTGCCAGAGCTTTTCAGGAACACAGTATGAAATGGAAGCCAAAACCATGATGTTGTAGGGTGTCCATGTGAGGATGAATGCCAACAAGATGGCACTCAGTGTCCGGGCTGCTTTTTTTTCTTTAATGATTAAAATGATACGATGTTTAGCTCTGAGCTGTTGGCGAATGCTATGATCTGACTTTTTGGGTTTTAAATGGCATTGTTTGGTGGGACGCTCAGCAGGAGAGTTCTGCTCTTGCACACCCTTTGTATCCTCTGACCCGCAGTGTAGATCCTTCAACTTAATTGCAGAAGGATTGGATGAAGGTGCCTTTGTCTTGTTGTTTTGCTCATGTTCTTCATCAGTGGAAGAAGATAAGACGCTGTCATCCACATCTTCAGTGTTCCAGCTACTGCTGCTGTAAGGCTCCTTGTAACTTTCGTGAGCTGCTGTTTTGTTTCTCCAAATCCAATTGAAACACCCAACTGACTTGCCTTGGCCCTTTTTGGATATCCCTTCCCTTGAGAGACTTAAGGTGCTCTTACTACTGGTTTGGTGCATTGATTGTTTGTCCAACCCTTCCAGGATTTCTGTAGCATTTTTCACAGACCCAACAAAACCAGCGAGCCCTTTTGCCCGGTTTTCAATCTCCCAATAAATTCGCCAGTAAAGAATGATCATGATGCTGACGGGTAGGTAGAAAGCAGCGATCGCCGTGCCGTATGTTATAGGAGGTACCTTGAGAAATGGGATGGAACAGGCATGAGCTTCAGCTCCAGATGGTCGCCCTACCACATAAGGCCAAAATAAGATCGCAGGCCCCCATAATATAAAAGATATCACCCATGCCAGAGCAATCAAGACAGCAGCCATCTTTGGAGTTCGCTTCGTTCGATAAGTCAGTGGTCTTGTAACAGAGAAGTATCGGTCAAAGCTTATGACAAGCAGGTTCATTACCGAGGCGTTGCTTACTACATAGTCAAGTGTCAACCACAAATCACAAGCCAGATGTCCTAACGTCCAGCGGCCCAAGATTATGTATGCAGTATATAGGTTCATTGACACTGTACCCAAGATCAAGTCTGCGACCGCCAGACTCAGAAGATAGTAGTTACTGATGGTCCGGAGCTGATTGTTGACCCTGATGGATATGACCACCAGAGAATTTCCCAGGATGGTGATGAGAGATAGGGGTCCTGTCACTAGCACGATTAGAACCACCTCCCATTGCTGATGCCCCCCAAGAGGGTCCATGGTAAGGTTTGCTGTCTGTGAAGTACAATTGTTGTTCATGTTCCCAGAAAACACGCAACATCAGATTCTCGAAGGGCCAAATGCATTCTTCAGGAGAAGCAGAAAGTATCTCCTGCATTACTCTCTGTGGACACCGGGGGCGCCCTGTGAGTCTGTTATCAGGTAAGAAAGACAAGAATGATAAGTTTGATTTAATGTTTTGATCACTCTTTACAATAAGGTTTCATTACTTGTTGTATTTACTCAAATGAATGAATGAACAACACTTTTAAATCAAAGTACAACATTTAGTAATACATAATTAAAATTCAAATATATGCTTGTTAACAAAAATGCATATTTAACAGAGTTAACAAGAACTAACAAAACTTTATTTTTATGTTAACTAGCATTAACAAACATGAATAAATACTAGAATACATGTAATTATAATACATATAATACTCATTTGCTGCTGAAGGTCTTACATTTTGCCTTCTCTTAATTTTAATATCAAACATTAAAGTAGGGAATAATTAAAGCAGTTATAGTCTGTTTTAGAGAGTTTAAACAGACTTTCTCCTTTGGGTTAATACATTTATACACTTTTCCACCTAAATCTTAGCAAAACGTATTGTAATCGGTTTAAATTTCAGTGTTTAATAAAAACAAATGTGATGAAATATGGCTTATGAGATAGGATGCCTTTTACACATCTATGCACATCAGTTTCAGAACATCACTTAAACTAAAGTCATTTAGCAATGCTCACTAGGTAAATATTTAAACAAACTACCACCTTTATCTGAGTGAGAAAGTAAGGACACAGAGTAATTTTATTAATTAAAAAAAATGTATATTAGTTTGAAGGGATGGTTTACCCGAAAGTGAAAAGGTCTTAGTATATACTCACACTCAAATGGCTCCTCCAAGCCTTTAAAAGTTACTCTTTTTTTTTTTCCTCTGATGAACCTAGATGATGAGGTTTTGAAGAAAGCTTTAAACTGAAAAACATTGACTTGCATAGTAGGAAAAACAAAAACAAAAAACTCAAATACAATGATTAACAGTTTCCAGTTTCTTCAAAATAGCTTAGTCTTTTGTGTTCAACAGAAGAAAGAAACTCATAAAGATTTGAAACAAGTAAAGGGAGAGTAAATAATGACAGAATCTTCTGTTTTGGGTGAACTATCCCTTTTAAAGAAAATGTAAAAGCACTATATATACAGCATATAGTATATGCCTATATCTAAATTTAAACAAAAATATAGTTCTAGTTTAGATATATTGTACAAAAGATTACAGTCAGGTTGTTTTAAATAGCCATGTTCAGTGACACTATGCAGAGACGGATTGTTTGGTCTCTTAAATCAAAAGTACAGTAATTAATTAGCTGTCTTTGACTGTTTATAAAATGTTTATTATGCCTTCAAAGGTTCAGGCTGTTTCATAGTGATGGATTTGGCTGGCTATATAAATTACAGGTTGAATTTGAACTTTCTGAATTGCAAATTCACGACAGAAATTGGACAGTTCCTATCAGTTTCTTTTAGGATTCTCAGCATCCTATATTGTAGACTAATAAGTTAGATGGTCTTCCACACAGCTTTCCAGTGGATGTAAGTATAGCAAACTTTCAGAAGTGAAAAAATACAATAAACGAACACTTACCTTTTTGTAAAAAGCTGTTAAAATTGTCTTTAGATTGTTCAGAGATCATAAGGTGCATCTGTTTTCTCCAGATGTTCACTGTAGGATGAAGAGGCATTAATACCTGATGCCATCTGGAATCTAATGAAAACAATGACAACCAATCATAAAAGCAACAGTTCTAAGATATCTATAAGATCTTAGTAATAAAAAAAACTACCCTGCTGCTTCATCCACCTCATCTAACTGAAGGTGGCAATGTGTCCTCCTCTTGCTGTGGGACCTGAGCTCCAGCGGCGGAAATACGCGACTGTCATAATACGTGTAAATACTGAATGAGAGGCTGCCAACTGTTCATACTCAAAGCAGCGCTGACGAAGTGCAGACGCCTTCTTTGGTGTTTACCTTGAATGAGCTCTGAATGCATGATGAGAGGGTTCACGCTCATTTATAAACAAGAATATGGTGTGTTACAACAATTGTGAACCTCACTGTTTTCTCTCTCTATTTATAAATGATACCTGATGTACAAATGACCTTGGTTTTATCCTAGTGTTGGGTTGGGAACACTCCACTTTTTGGGAAGTTTTAGATTTTATAAATGTTTTAATCCATTCAGTTTATCTCCGGGTCTGGCACTTTTAGGTTAGCATAAATCATTGAACTGGATTAGACCATTAGCATCTTGCATTAGAAAAAAAAAAAAAAAAAAAAAAAAATATATATATATATATATGAGTTTCCATAATTTTCCCATTTAAATCTTGACTCTTCTACATTGTGTACTATGAAAATGAAAAGTTGCTGTTTTCAAGATTGATATTCTAACTATCTGCTTGATTGCAAGATGCTAATGGTATAATCCGATTCAATGATTTATGCTAAGCTAAGCTAAAAGAACTTCTACCAGACATGGAGGCTGGCTGAATGGGTTCAAAAAATGTTAAAATTAAACTATATGGGAGTTGTAAAATTAGACCGTTTCCAAAAAAAAGCGGAGTGTTCTTTTAATGCATGTACACTTGCATTTAGAGGTATAGCTGTGCAGTCCACAACCAGATTTAAAATCTCTCTACAATCTGGAACAGTTTAATTTAAAGCTTCTCTCAGCTGTAAGCAGTAAATAGCTTTATGTTTATGTAGTGTAAGACATTTTGTATTGTGAGTTTCCGATATAATTGTATGCTCATGGTTATAATCATCATGACGTAAACTGATAATAAAGGTGAGAAGAAAGCAGTACATTAGTCCTGTTCATTGTAGACTTAGCAAACAGCATATCTGCTTGTTTTATGTAAAGCAAATTTGCAGTTCACAGTTTTCTGCTTTCCCAATTTTTAATTTCCTCCGTTATCATTTAATGTGACACCCTGATTGACCATTTGACTATATATATATATATATATATATATATATATATATATATATATATAT
>CAIGQW010054193.1:1961394-1998975 GCA_903798125.1 Danio choprae
GTGTGTGTGTGTGTGTGTGTGTGTGTGTGTGTGTGTGTGTGTGTGTGCGTGTGCGTGTGTGTACATGTGTACGTGTTTTTGTGACATGTCAGGACACAAATCTGTATAAGGACATAGGAATAACACAGGTATTACAAAAAGGAGGTGAAATAAGAGGACATTGCTGACATCCTCATTTCTCCAAAAGCTCATAAATCACACAGAATGAGTTTATTCAGAGAGTAAAGCTGTACAAAGTCTCCTGTGATGGTTGGGTTTAGAAATGAATGGAAAGTATAAAATGAATGGAAACCTATGATTGACTTTTCACGTGTGTGTGTGTGTGTGTGTGTGTGTGTGCGTGTGTGTGTGTGCGTGTGTGTGCGTGCGTGCGTGCGTGCGTGCGTGCGTGTTACAATGCTGAATAAAATGTGCTAATGTGCATCAGCTTCAACAATTAAACTCTATTTGTGTGTGGGCTTCATGAGCCCACAGAGGACAGGTCAAACACTGAACATAAACTACTTTGCCTTTGAGGTCTTTCTCTTTCAAGAGCTATAGGAATACTGAAATTAAATCATATAAATACCATTTTAAATTGCTTGGGTCTTGTGGTAACATTTCACTGACGTTACAGGACTCTTTTTGTATGTGGAACAAGGACTAATATGAGCATGTGTCAAGTGAATCAACTAATTTGTAACTAGTACCTGGTTGTAGAAATTGGAAGTGTTACAACTGACCCTGGTCACCATATGTGACCCTGGCCTGAACCGTAAAGCCTTATGTTGCACAGGTACATTTTTTGGAACAGACAAAATTATGGCTTTTACTTTTATGCCAAATGTCATTATATTAAGTAAAGTTTGCGTCCCAAGAATTTTTTTTTGTATAGTAATATTCATTGAATTGAAATTGGACACATTTAAACATGATTTTCTCTTTCTTCTTATATCTACAACAATGAATTAAGAATAAAATAATAACATTAACAATGGTGGCCAGATTTCAAATAACCAAACTGTGGGTTGGTTCCAACATGCTACTAACATTTACAACATCCCAAGAAAGATTTTGTCACAATACCTTTATTTTTTTTATTTTATTTTTTTTATTTATTTAGAAATCTAATATGCGTAATAGAAGAATTAAACATAAAAAGTTCAGTGTTGGTTTGAATTGAATCTGTCTGGTCTGAAGTTTGTAGTAGCCTACATTGAAACGCTATTCTGCATAATTCAGTCACAGACAGCAGAGGGCGCCACACTGACGCTCCTCGCGCTACCTATATCCTAAAAGACTATTGATGATAGTTTTGCTGTCAGAAAGAATGTTATAGGCCTATACAGAAGTATTACTAATATTTTTAGACTGTAAATGATTGCATTGTTAACTTAAAGGAAACGTTGATTCCTTGGGATATTGTGGGCGCCACAGGGGCTGGACTGAAAATGGGGAAGCATCTGAAAAAGCAGTTATGTTGCGGGGTGTGTGCGACCCTCGGCATTTTCCCATTGTTTTAAGCTCTCATCTGCGGCACAGGAACTCCACAACGCACCCGCCCACAGCATCATAATGCTCATGTTCTTCAATCGCTTTTTATCAGAGTCATTTGTTTCTGCCTGTTGTGTTTTATCCTCAGTGAGTGGTGTGCTCGCGCCACAGGTGGGCTCTGCTCTCTACACCTGTGTGTGTGACCGTGCTCGCAGGAATGACATGCGATGCCCGTGAAGCATCACTGAAGCGGAGCGCGCGCCTCTGCACAGCGACAGCCTGACCTTTAGCTGGACTGGAGCCTGTTGTGCCGTTGAAACCGGATCAGAAAACTTACAGGTAAGACAAATGACTCTTAAAGGCGTCTTGCATTCTTTGCAGCTCATCGTTGGTACTTTTGTTTGGCATGCTTTCTTAATTTGACGAATGTTATCTAGATTTGGGATAGAATCGGATGTAGATACTGAATGAATTACTGTTGTTAAAGTTTGTCAAAAGGAAGAGTGATTCTTCAGTTAATATCAAACAATATTTGTGTTTCATAACTTAAAGGGATAGTTCACTCAAAAATATTAGTTCTGTCATCTTTTAGTCACAAAACAATTTCTGTTTCTTTTTTTTTTCTGTTGAACACTAAAGATATTTAGAAAAATGTTGGAAATCGGTAGCCATTGACTTCCATAGTATTTGAGTTTACGGTCTCACTTTATATTAAGTGGCCATAACTAATATGTGCTTGTACAGAAGTGTATCATTTGTTCCAATGTACTTATTGTGTAAATACATGTTTTTACATTGTACTTATGATTGATTAAAATACTTGCATGTAATTACATCTGTAATAAATTTCTGTAATTACATTTGTAATTAGACTGTTGACTGTCCCTTATGCCTTAACCCACCCTTAAACCTACCCATAAAACCAAACCTGTCTCTAACCCTATCCATATCCCACCTCAAGAGCACCAGTAGTGTTCTGCAATACATTATAAACATAGTAAGTACATTGTATTTATTTTTTTGAGGCAAGTACATAGTAGTTAAGGCCATCTAATATAAAGTGAGACCATTTTTTCTTCTACAAAAGTCAATGGTTACTGGTTTCCAACATTCTTTAAAATATCGTCTTTTGTGTTATACAGAATAAAAAACTCAAAGAGTTGGAAATACTTGAGTCAGTAAATAATGAGTAAATGTTTATTTTTAACTATCCCTTTACGGCATTTTTAACATTATATAGGGATTGCTATTCCAATCATTAATTTATGTTTAAACAATATATAACACTCTCTTGCAAACATTTTTAATATCAATTTCACCAACAAGGAGTCTAACAATTTACTTTTCAATAAAACAATCGATAAAATCAAAATACAAATATAGAATGTTATTTTCATTGCAAAACACTGGTTGTAAATTTCAAGAATTAACAAATATATATATTGAAATGCCATGCATGCTTATTTTCCAAATGTTTTATCTGAAAATGATATGAATTAGTGAGAATATATATTGATTTCTTTAAAAGTTCACTAAAGTTCACTACATGCCCATAGAAACACATGTATAGTTAATTCTCGTAACTCCTTTGCCTTCTCCTCTCCTGTTTTTTAAAACAAGACAAATATGAAAAACATGTAGAGACATTTTCTATAAACTATGGCCATTTACGTTTTATTTTACACACAGTTTACCTTGTTAAAGTAATGCTGTACTTTAGTTACCTAAAACTAAAGTTGGCAAAACTTTCTGTAAAAAGTTTTTTATATCTCAAGTGTGTTTGGCAGTTTGACCTTTGTTGCATTATCGTGTGTTTGCAGCCCAAACTAAGCTTCAGTGATTACATTACACATATATATCCTTGTCTCAGTTTCAATCAACTTCTCTCTCGTTTCTATTTCCATCTGCTAATGATTTATTCTCAAATTACTCAGATAGCTTTGGCGGATGGGGACAATGGAAACGGTAGGTATGGCAGATGCGCGTGCCACTTCCCAGATGTTTTATGACTTTTATCCCATTAACCACTGAAAGCATCTCTGTAAGGGAGTTCTCATCTTGCATGTTCCCCAAGTGAAACATAAAACAGGATTAAGTCTGATTGTTTGAAATCTTCTCAGTGTGATGCAAGGAATTGCACTGTTGTTGAGCAAGTTCACTCCAGTGCTAAATTGGTGACAACTCCAGAGCGGCTGTTTGCCTAATAACAAAAGCATAACTTCATCAGAGACAGATATGACAAGTACAAATGCATGCACATACTTTCAAATGTAATGAATGCTACATTAGAACAGTGTTTCCCAAAGTGGGGGTCGGGACCCCTTGGGGGGACATGTATATTAAAAACAAATAGATGTCATTACTAAATGGGGAGGATGATGTCTGAGTGGTGGTCTCCAAAATTAAACCAAGAATGGACTTGCTGCACTGTTAACAATTTCCTGCAGAATCTACAGTAACTTACTGGCTGCAGTTTGCCAGTAATTTACAGTATTTACATTTACGGCACCATTTATCTTGCTGTTTATGTATTTACAGAATTTTATGTATATCTTTACTGTAAAATATACAGTAATTTTCACAGTGCAACTTTAAAATACAGTAACATACTGCATAACTGTCCTACAGTAAAATACAGTTCATATTTGTAACGCCCGGAGGGCTGAGGATAACATGACGAGAGGGAGACGGAGGAACATTACAAAAACGGGTTTATTAACACTTACGGGAACGGATACAGGATATGGGAAGACAGGCAGACACAGGACCACACGAACCACATGAATCAAAGGACGAACCAAAATACCGGACAACGAAAGACACAGACGAAAGGATATAAATAGATGGGGGCTGATTAGACCAATGACACAAGAGGGATGAGTACAGGTGAGACAGATTAATAATGACGGCGGCGGGAGAAGGACAAAGAAAGCACATGACAAACAAAGGATGACGCGGACGAACACTGACAATATTACAGTCAAATACTGTGTAATTTACAAAACACAATGTGCCCATCCTTCTCATTGGGTCGGTTTAATGTTGAAATAAAACAAAGGAAGTAATTACTACAAATAATTGTGTGTGCAATGTACAATGTTCGTATATTTATAACTAGAGGATAGTGGTGAGTCACTGACATTATTATTTTGGGTGTTGAGGGCTAAAAACCTTAAATACTTGCATTAGAACATTGTGGATGCATGGGACTATTAAAGGGTTAGTTCACTCTCAAATTAAAATTACCCCATGATTTAAATACTGTTTACACTAATGCGTTTTTGTTACAGTTTCACCTGGCATTAACACTACTACAGCATCTTCAACAAGGTAAAATGGAGCATTTTGATAAAGCTAAAAACCCTGATTTAGTTTGGAAATGCAGCGGCTGCGTTTCAGGTGAAGCTATCACTCTGACAGGTCTTCTGGACTACTGCGTATCATTCCCTGATTCATCAACCCCTTTTCATATCACCATTACATAAGTGGTAGATGGCCAGGATGGATGCTGGAATAATATGCACATGCCCAGTGAGCATAGATGGTCAATATCATGCATTTTAGGCTGTATGTGAACAGAGATTTTTGATAATAATAACCTTTATTTAACCAGGTAAGTCAATTGAGAACCAGTTGTCATTTACAAAGATGACCTGGCCAAGAGGCAACATAAAAAGCAGATGCAGTACAAAGCAGCAGAGACACAATACAATAACAATTTCACAAATGCAGATACTAACATATAAAACCAAGGAAAAACTAAAAACAAGCACAGTGATCTTGTACTGGATTGAATTTTTAAAAGATGATAGTGAAATGAAAGTGTTGAGCTTTAAGGTCTGCTGCAGATGATTCCAAGCATCAGCAGAAAACTGAAAAGAGTAGCGACCAAATGAAGTGCGGGTATGCAAAGGTTAATAAAACTACTAGAGCGCAGATTTCGACGTGTTTACTTAATGTTAAGAAGTGACTGTGAGTTTTGTAAATGAACAGAAACCAATGAATTTGTCGACACGATTGATGAGAAGGCCAATTCAATAAAGAATACAGTTGACAGTGATGAGTATTAAATGGCGCAACAGTAACAAAACAAATTGCTGCATGGTAAATAACATCCAGGTTGTGAAGGAGAGTTTTTGAAGCTGATGTGTAAATTAAATCTCCATAATCCAGAATTGGTAATACTGTTAATTTGACCAAATGCTGCTTTGAAGAGTGTGTAAAGGAAGATTTGTTTCTGTAAAGAAAACCAATACGGGCTTTAACCTTTTTGAGCAATTCATTTATGTGAGTTTTAAATGAGATTACCAACTAACCAGATACCAAGATATTTGTAGCGGTCAACATAATCAATCTCAGTACCGTCCAATGAGAAGATTTTAGGAGGAAAATCAACATGTGGTAAATTTGTATTAAAAATCATACATTTTGTTTTATTAGTATTTAAAACTAAATGAAGATTAGTAAAAGCGCATTGGATGCTTAAAAAACTGGGTTGCAGTGAAGAAAGTGCTGTAGTCAGAGAAGAACTAGATGTATAAATGATGGTACCATCAGCGTATAGATGTATGTAAGAATCACCTGCAGCAGAAGCAATATCATTAACATAAATGTTAAAAAGTGTAGGCCCCAATATGCTACCTTGTGGGACCCCTTTCTGAAGCGGCAGGGGATCTGACAGAAGTCCCTCCACCTTTACTGATTGTAGACGACCAGAACAGTAGTTCCTGAACCAGACCAGACAGCTCTCAGATGGTCCAATATATCTTAGCCTATCCAGTAGAATTTCATGATCCACAGAGTCAAAGGCTTTTGCCAGATCAACAAATGTAGCTACACCATACTCCTTATTGTCAATGGCACGTTTGGATTGTTTTACTGAAACAATCCAAACGTGCCATTGACAATAAGGAGTATTCATTCTAAAACACAATTTTAAAACAAAAATGCGTTAGTGTAAATTGCTCCTTCCTCACCCTCAAGGCATCCTATGGGTATGTGACTTCATTCTTTTAGTTGAATCTGGATTTATATTCAAATTGTCCTTGATCTTCCAAGCTTTAGAAATGGCAGTCAACTGGTGTTACATTTCTTCAGTCCAAAAATAGTTAACACATACATCCATAGTAAAATATGCCTCACACGGCTCCAGGGGTGTCTCTCATTAACGTACTTCGAGGAGGTGACAGAAAAGTGTTTATAAGTTTTTAAATAAGGATATTGTTTTGCTACCTTCTGGAGCAATGTGAGACATGTTTTACTGTGGGTGTATGTGTTGTATATGACTTCTTTTGGACTGAGGAAATGTAACACCTGCTGACTACCTTTCTAAATCCTCGAGGTTCTAGGACATTTCTTTTTATATATAACTCCAAACGGATTTAACCAAAAGAAGAAAGTCATATATATCTAGGATGTCTTGAGGGTGAGTAAATTACCAGGCGATTTTCATTGTTGGGTGCAGTAACAACCCTTTAAAACCGTTCTTTCATTGTCAAAGAAAGCATGTTTCGCAGTGCTCTTTAACCAAATGTAGCACTTTTGCAATTCTTGCATCAGAGTGTCTCTGTTCCAGTCGGGGCTATGAAATAATCAGGGATCACGTCTTTATTCCCAAATCTCAAATGATAGCAGTCTGCTTTTGGAACAGGGTGGGGTGCAGTGTAATTGGCTCCATTAAGCATTCAAAGCAGGAGCATTTGTAGAATTCTATTCTAATAAAGCATCAGTTTCAATAATACATTCAACATTGTTCTAGTGAACTGGCTTGTGACAAGTGAAGGGTGAGTAAATGATTTTTTGGTGAACTATCCCTTTAAAGGGGCTTTATGTCATAGTTTAGTTTACTAATAGCTTTTTTTATATTTATATATAAACAGCTTGTAATAAATAGCTTGTAATCTGCCATCAAGGTTATGGATTAATTTAAACTGTAGTTTCCTATAGCCAGATCTTGAATATAGTCTTAAATATTAAAAATATCATAAGATTGTAAAAAATTGGTAACTTCTGTCAACATGAAGCCAGTGAAATGCAGAGCTGGAGCAAACTTTTCCACGTCGTTACAATCATATGCTTTTTTAACAGCTATATTTACTTTGCCAGTGAGATGAAAATGCTAAAATGTTTAAATGTTCATCTATTTTAATCATCGTTGTCAGCAAATTGGACAGTGTCTAGAAGTTTGTTATACAGCTGCTTTTTACTTGTAACCAATGAACTTCACTATGAGTGAAGGGACTGACTCATGTTCAGTCTTTTAGTTCATAAAGCAAACACGAGCAGTTAACCCAGATAGCCACTAGTGTCGCTAATAATAATTGTAATTTTACACACAGCCCCTGAACTTTACCTTCAAATTGTCATCTTTTTCAAGCATTGTAAGTTCCAAGCCTGTATTACTTTTATTTCTTCTGTGGATCTAAAAGATGCTTAAGCTGTGTTTGTGTGTGTATGTATGTATACAACACAGTTTGTTTTAGATCTTACTGACTCGATGGACAAGAATAATTGATATTCTAAATATATTTTGTATCAAACAGGTATGGAATTATACAAGTGTGCACTCTGAGTGCTGGGTTGTTTCAACTCAAATTACAATTCTGGCTTAAAAGTTGGATTTGTCCATGTTTAATTTAAAACTCACCATTTTTAGAGTGTGAGTAAATTATGACCGATTGTTCAGTTTAGGTACACTACCGCTTTAGTATGTACCTTTGGATATAGCAAGGGGATCAACATATTTGCCATTTATTAAATAAAGGAGCAAAAACATCCTCCAAAAAGTGTAATGCTTTGAAAGAAATCTGGTTAAAGTCACAGAACATTGCACTCCATTACATCATTTCTTCTGTGTGGTCTTGTGGTTAGTTAAAATGTTTACAAGCCCCAACTTTAGCTAGCATTTTGTTTAGTCTGTATTTTACCCTCTAAAACTGATTCACAAAGTTAGTGAACATACAGATGTCATATCTTCTCAGAGATGCTTTCAGTGTGTTTTATGTGTGCCAGTTGATGTTTGTACATATGTTCTCTTATATGTGCATGTTTGCTTTTAAGTGAAAGACCCGTTGTTGAAGTTGACAGGGGGGAAAAAACAAACCGTGGTGAACCTACAGCACACAAACTGTTTGTTTATGTGTGAGTTTGAAAGGGTATTGCATGAGCCTGAAGGGGGTTGGCATGAATTTGTTTTTATCATGTGTTCATCACCAGATTAATTATGTACTAGATGTGTGTGTGTGTGTGTGTGTGTGTGTTTATGCGTGTTTGTTGTCTGCTTCCATGGTTACCATGTCCATCATTGCTCTGGGTCCGCTATGTCTGATGCCATGAATAATTCATCTGACCCTTCAGTTGGCAATATGCATGAACAGCTCATTGGTATCCATGAGTAGTTTGGTGTAAATTTGAATAGGAGATTATGAAAGTGCATGCCCAGTGCATCTGTACTATAAGTGACACGCTGGATTGATTAAAATCTCATCTTCCTGTCTCACTCTGCCTTCCACAAGAGCTATAAATATGATTAATGACATTATATGTCAGGTCTCCTCTACGCAGGCCAACTGTTTCCAGTTGTGGTTTGAATAAATGTAGACAGACATCAAAATCTAGCACAAGAAATCTGATGTATTTTCTTCAGATCTTAAAAAAATATAGTCAAGAGAAAAAAATAGATGCTTGTAGAACCTTGATCTTTCAGGGATTTTAGACACTTGCATTATTTCTGTTGTACTGAATATTCACATGGCTTTATTATAAAGCACTGGCAATAACAGGTGTATATATAATATAATCTGTATTTTTAAATTTAACTTTTAATAAAAAATATATAATTTCTTTACAAAGCAATCGCTTCTGCATTAAAGTCCATGTGAAATCTAAATTTACAATGTTTATTTTGCTAGCACACATTGTGATTCTTTAAGTGAACAATCAATCTGTGAAGTTAATCTACAAAATGTATGTTTGTTTTGGTAATCTACAATCACAGTCTGACCATTTGCATTCCGCGATTGAAGTGGCGACCTTTTTCTATTGACGTTTGACCCCTTCAGCCACAATATTCTTCTAAACCACGCCCCTCTTACCCTATGCTATGAGGGAAAGATGTGCAAAAAGAAAGCCCCGCCCCCTACTCAATATTTAATTTCAGTTGGAAGTACATCAACATACTGAAATAAAATAGGTTCATGCAGACTTTAAGCCTCAGTGGCAACTCCAACTTCTGGTACAGAACAATATATGGAAGAGTTGTCTAAAAACGAAGTATAAAATTAAATCTTGGGAGAGTGTCACTCAACTCTCCACTGTCATTGGAAAAGCACAGTAAAGTGGTTTTCCAAGAAAGCAAGATTGCCTCTAAAGAAATATTTCAAGCTTTGCATCCTGCAGAACATAGAAGCAAACACAGTTAAGCGTGAAGTACAGTACAGTACATTCGTTTCCCTTCCCTACTCAAAATGTTTTTAATCACCCCTGTCCTATTCTAGGTTTTTCTCTTTCTGCTCTCAGCCTGCTCCATGTTCACTTATGAGACAAACGCTGTCGTGAAATTAAATAATAATAATTAAAAAAACACAAAATCACACAACTCTGCTTTTAGCCAACCTGCTGCAAACTGAAATGCCACAGTGCAGCTGTAAACACAACTGCTTGTCCAAAGTATTATAGCTAAAAGAATAGCCTTTAAAAAGTCTTAGTTGTTTAAAATGTTTTTTTACTTTATCTGTTTCTAATTTCAAGAGAGAAAGAGGGGAAAAAATAAAACAAACAGTGAGGCTTTTGTTGACATGACATTCATTCATCTGTCAGCTATTTGCTAATCATTTGATACAAATGTGCCTGCGTGTGTGAGGAAAAAGAGGGAGGGACTGAAAAGGGAGAGAGAAAGGAAAGAATTTTTTTTTTTGAGGTTGAATCATGTGACGTATGTTTTGCCCATATTTTCATGTAGTGTCAGTGTTCAGAAGATTGAGACCGTTTTTCCTGGCTGTCTTTCACTATTTATTTGCTTCTTCATCACACAAGTCTGCAAAAGCTTAAACATGCAACCCTTTTTTCTCTTTCCTTACTTTGAACAGGATGACTCAGCCCTGCTGTTTTTCTGTGTGCAGAGGCAAAGAGAAGGATGGCAGATGGTGGAAACAGAAACTTAGAGAGATTCACTGAAGATAGGAAAAAAGGGAGAGTCTGACTTTAAATGTAAAACATGAACACTTGATAACAGAAAAGGGAGAGATAGAGAGAGAGAGAGCAAGAGAGAAAGAAGTGTTTTGTTTGTGAAGTTTTAAAGTGGTCTTTGATTAATCACCAGTGGGTGGGGCTTTGGGTGTGGGAGATTGTCATCAAATTTTTCCCTTCGTGAACTTCTAGAGCAACAGAGAAGAAGAGAACGAATACAGAGAGAGAGAGAGAGAGAGAGAGAGAGAGAGAGAGAGAGAGGGAGAAAGAGAAAGAGAGCTGTATTAGTGTGCAGGAGTAGAGGATTGGACCTAGAGCATGTTTGAATATGGATGTACGTGTGCTTCAAAAGATTACCGGATAGAAAATTTTGTAGTGTGCATGTGATAAGATGCACATACAGATTCGTCAGACACACCCTGAAGATTATTAGTGAAGAACACCAGGAGCGAGGGATTCCCCTCAAGAGAGAGAGAGAGAGAGCAGAGAAAAAAGAAAAGAGAAGGATGAAGTACCGCCGCAGGGTAAGACTTCTTGCTTTAATTACATCTGTCTATGTGGGTGTGTCATGTACGTCTGCATTTCTGAATTCAAACAGTGACGTTTTAGTTTGTAAAGGTAAAAAACCGACTTCCCGCTTCTGTGATTTTGGTTACGTGGTGGGTTACACGAGTTCTTCTGATTGCATGAGTGAGTACAGAGGTTTTGTTGTTGTTGTTTTACCGCTCATTTATGCACAGCATGTCATGCATAGCACTGGTGACAGATCTCTTTCTTATGAGGCCAGTCTTCCTATCTAAGTGTCCTAGCTAGAGATCACTCATATGGACTGCAGAGCAAAGAACGGCCCTTATAAGGAAGAGCTAGAGACTTATAAACTTAAAAGCCAAGAGAAACGGCTCAGTGCCAGATTATACAGCAAAGCCGTGCTACACCACCCTCAGGGATACAGTACCCACATTCTCAGCTGTAGGAATGGTTTAGCAACGCTACTGCTTTTGAAATACAATACAGACCACTCAGACTTCAGCTGAAGTGTTTTTGATAGGCAGTGTGTGAGACAGACATCCTCATCTTTGAGTCACACAACATCGTGTTTGTACCGTAAATGTTAACCCTAATGCACCTAGAGAAGCAGCAAAAGATCATCTTCTCATCTGCAACTATCAGTCTTTGCAGACTTAAGCTTTGTGCTTAAACAGTGTTATCTTTGACTTCGATAACAGATGAACTGCTGTGCAAAATTTTCCAGTGACTCTTAGTCCGAAGTGTATTTTCTGTTGCTTCTATATCCTATGTTTTCTACCTTTGTTAATTTTTTTGTTAAGTAAGTTTTATGATTGTTAAAGTGGATGCATCATGCTCACTTTGCTCAATCTCATTTTAATCTTGAGTACCTGTAAAGTAGGGCTGCGTCCATCTTTTCTATAAAAAGTCTAGTGTTTTAACACTTTTAAAATGATCTCTTTGGAAAAAAATGAGTGTCTGTGCATGTGATCTACTGAATCAACAGGTCACAAGTGCACTACCTTCCGCTTATCAACTGATCTGTAAATTAAAACAGGGGAACAACAGCAATGTGATGGTGTCTGGTCTCTGGAGTGAAGAATCACACTGTTGGGATTAGAATGTTCAGTGCATCATTAATCAGCTGCTAAATTCAAATATACCCTCCTGCAAAGCAAAACTAGCAGAACAAAACATTTGTGATTTAAAAAAAGGCTCGCTAATGTCTATGGAAGACAGCAATAATAACCCTTTTACATATTGCAATGTGTGATATTCACAACAGATATACAGTACACTGTTTAAGTAACTAGAATATTTACTCTATTCTTCTCCCAGTTGAACAGAGACTTATTTTAATGTATTACTGCAATGTATGTAATGTAATGTAAGTTGATGAAATGGTTTGTTGTAAATCCAGCCGGTCTAATCTCTCCACTGCAGTGCATAGGGCTGCGGCGTGTTGTGTCATAAACCAGACGTTGCCATAGAAATATGAAAGTTATGCATTCTAAATAACTTATGAAGGGGGGTCAGCTGAAGTATTTAAATCTTACTTGTGAAAGGCTTCAATTAACTATGCCTGAACAAGATCAGCTTTCCTTCACATCCAAAAACACACTTTTTGGGACTTACTGGCTGTTTCTCAATATGCGTTCTTCAGCGTTTATGCGTCCTTGTGTTCTTGTGTAACGTCATCATCAACCGCCAAAGTTCAGTTCCAAAACTCAAGACCGCAAGAACGGAGCATGTGTGAAAGTTCCCGATGGGTTTTTGATATTGAGGATGCATCGAAGCAGACTTGAGAACAAAACTCGCTCGAGAAGTCCCAGAAGTCATTGCGGCTGAATAAAAGAGGTTTGAAGCGCAGCGTTTTATATAGGCTAGATTTATTATTAAAGTTCAGAGATGTTACTTATTTATCTTAGGCCATTCCCTAAATGAGATGATGAAAGTAAACATTAATATGAAAATCTTGAAGGCATAAACACATTAAGGGGGTTTATTTGCTGAAATTCATATTAAAATCTGTTTTATTTGTATTGTGCAAAGTATATATTTGTAAGGTTTTTGTGCATATATATATATATATATATATATATATATATATATATATATATATATATTGAAAAGAGGAAAAACAATACATCCTTGTATGAATGCTGTAATGTTTAAATAATTTTTCGTTAAAAATATGTAAAGGTCATGGAAGAACGCAGCATCTCTAAGAACGCAGCATCTAATTTCTCAGAGGACCTGTGTTCATTCGGTCTCCTGAGTTCACTCTTCCGAGGCAACTTGGCAAGAACGCTGTTCTCGAGAACGCAGGTTCGTTCTCTTCGTTCTTGGAATTGAGAAACAGCCATTGTCAGTCAAATCCTTTTCCGTGGTTACTGATTTAGTTCCACCTGTGTCTTGTTATTGATTGTTTTTATAGCCCAATGTTTGATTCCTCTCCTCCATGAACCGCCACCTTATCGTGGTGGAGGGGTTTGAGTGCCTGAGTGATCCTAAGAGCTATGTTGTCAGGGGCTAATGCCCCTGGTAGGGTCTCCCAAGGCAAAAAGGTCTTAGGTGACAGGTCAGACTAAGTGCGGTTCAAAAACCCCTTATGAGTGTACGAACATCGAGGACCGTGACGTCGCCCGGTATGGCGCAGCCGGGGCCCCACCCTGGAGCCAGGCCTGGGGTTGGGGCTCGTATGCGAGCGCCTGGTGGCCGGGTTTTTTCCCACGGAACCCGGCCGGGCTTAGCCCGAAGGAGCGACGTGGGACCATCCTCCTGCAGGCCCACCACCTGCAGGGGGAGCCGTAAGGGGCCGGTGCATTGTGGAACGGGTGGTGGTCGAAGGTTAGGACCACGACAACCCGATCGTCAGGCACAGAAACTGGCTCTTGGGACATGGAATGTCACCTCACTGGGAGGGAAGGAGCCCGAGCTTGTGCGGGAGGTGGAACGGTACCGACTAGAGATAGTCGGCCTCACCTCCACACACAGCTGGGGCTCTGGAACTCAACTTCTTGAGAAGGGCTGGACTTTCTTCTACTCTGGAGTTGCTCACGGTGAGAGGCGGCGGGCTGGTGTGGGCTTGCTTATAGCTCCCCAACTTAGCCGCCATGTGTTGGAGTTTTCCCCGGTGAACGAGAGGGTCGTTTCCCTACGCCTTCGGGTCAGGGATAGGTCTCTCACTGTGGTTTGTGCCTACGGGCCAAACACCAGTGCAGAGTACCCGGCCTTCTTGGAGTCCCTGGGAAGGGTGCTGGAAGGTGCTCAGACTGAGGACTCCGTTGTTCTACTGGGGGACTTCAATGCCCACGTGGGTAATGACAGTGATACCTGGAGAGGCGTGATTGGGAGGAACGGCCTCCCTGATCTGAATCCGAGTGGTGTTTTGTTATTGGACTTCTGTGCTAATCACAGTTTGTCCATAACGAACACCATGTTCGAGCATAAGGGTGTCCATCAGTGCACATGGCACCAGGACACCCTAGGGCGGAGGTCAATGATCGACTTTGTGGTCGTATCATCTGATCTCCGACCGTATGTCTTGGACACTCGGGTAAAGAGAGGGGCAGAGCTGTCAACTGATCACCACCTGGTGATGAGTTGGATCCGCTGGCAGGGGGGAAAGCTGGACAGGCCTGGTAGACCCAAGCGAATTGTGAGGGTCCTCTGGGAACGTCTGGCTGAACCTCAAGTCAGAGGGATTTTCAACTCTCACCTCCGGAAGAGCTTTGACCAGATCCCGAGGGAGGCTGGAGACATTGAGACCGAATGGTCCATGTTCTCCGACTCCATTGTTAACGCGGCCGTAAGGAGCTGTGGCCGTAAGGTCTGTGGTGCCTGTCGGGGCGGCAATCCACGAACCCGGTGGTGGACACCGGAAGTAAGGGATGCCGTCAAGCTGAAGAAGGAGTCCTACAGGGCATGGTTGGCTTGCAGGACTCCCGAGGCAGCTGATGGGTACCGACGGGCCAAGCGTGCTGCAGCCCGGGCGGTAGCGGAAGCAAAAACTCGGGCCTGGGAAGAGTTCGGGGAGACCATGGAGGAAGACTATCGGTCGGCCCCAAAGAAATTTTGGCAAACCGTCCGGCGCCTCAGGAGGGGAAAACAGCTCCACATCAACACTGTTTACAGTGGAAGTGGGGAGCTGTTGACCTCGACTGGGGATGTTGTCGGACGGTGGAAGGAATACTTTGAGGATCTCCTTAACCCCACCGACATGTCTTTCAGTGAGGAAGCAGGGACAGGGGATGCAGGGGTGGACTCACCCATCACCCAAGCTGAGGTCACTGAGGTAGTTTGTAAACTCCGCAGTGGCAAAGCAGCGGGGGTAGATGAGATTCACCCTGTGTATCTTAGGTCTCTGGATGTTGTGGGGCTGTCTTGGCTGACACGTCTCTACAACATCGCATGGAAGTCGGGGACGGTACCTCTGGACTGGGCAACTGGGGTGGTGGTTCCTATTTTTAAGAAGGGGGACCGGAGGGTGTGCTCCAACTATAGGGGGATCACACTCCTCAGCCTCCCGGGGAAAGCCTATGCCAGGGTACTGGAGAGGAGGATCCGGCCGATGGTTGAACCTAGGATTCAGGAGGAACAATGTGGTTTTCGTCCGGGCCGTGGTACACTGGACCAGCTCTATACCCTCACCAGGGTGCTCGAGGGTTCGTGGGAGTATGCCCAACCAGTCTACATGTGTTTTGTGGACTTGGAGAAGGCATTCGACCGTGTCCCTCGTGGTGTTCTGTGGAGGGTGCTCTGGGAGTATGGGGTCAGAGGCGCTCTGTTAAGGGCTGTGTCGTCCCTGTACGAACAGAGCAGGAGTTTGGTTCACATTGCCGGCAATAAGTCAGACTTGTTTTCAGTGCATGTTGGACTCCGGCAGGGCTGCCCTTTGTCACCAGTTCTGTTCATAATTTTTATGGACAGAATTGCAAAGCGCAGCCTTGGGCTGGAGGGGGTCCGGTTCGGGGACCACAGGATTTCATCTCTGTTATTCGCAGACGATGTGGTTCTGTTGGCTTCATCGAACATGGATCTTCAGCATGCACTGGAGCGGTTTGCTGCCGAGTGTGACGCGGCTGGGATGTGAATCAGCACCTCCAAGTCCGAGGCCATGGTGCTCCACCGGAAAAAGGTGGTTTGCCATCTCCAGGTTGGAGGAAAGTCCTTACCCCAGGTGGAGGAGTTCAAGTATCTTGGGGTTTTGTTCACGAGTGAGGGAAGGATGGAACGTCAGATTGACAGGCGGATTGGTGCAGCGGCAGCAGTAATGCGGTCGATGTACCGGTCCGTTGTGGTAAAGAAGGAGCTGAGCCGAAAGGCAAAGCTCTCGATTTACCGGTCAATCTACGTTCCTACTCTCACCTATGGTCATGAGCTTTGGGTCATGACCGAAAGGACAAGGTCTCGGATACAGGCGGCCGAAATGAGTTTCCTTCGCAGGGTGGCAGGGCGCACCCTTATAGATAGGGTGAGGAGCTCTGTCACCCGGGAGGAACTCGGAGTAGAGCCGCTGCTCCTCCACATCGAGAGAAGTCAGCTGAGGTGGCTCGGGCATCTGTTTCGGATGCCTCCTGGACGCCTACCTAGGGAGGTGTTCCAGGCATGTCCCACCGGGAAGAGGCCTCGGGGAAGACCCAGGACACGCTGGAGAGACTATGTCTCTCGGCTGGCCTGGGAACGCCTCGGGATCCCCCCGGAGGAGCTGGAGGAAGTGTCTGGGGAGAGGGAAGTCTGGGGTTCTCTCCTAAGACTGCTACCCCCACGACCCGGCCCCGGATAAGCGGTTGAAAATGAATGAATGAATGAATGTTTGATTCCTTAGTTATTGTCTATGTCTAAGTGCTGCTTTACTTGCTGGATTCATTGGGTGTTTTGGGTGATTAATACAGATGAATATATGCATACAGTTTTTCAATAGTGATCACAGTACTAGAGTGAAATATATTTTTTCATGTACCAACTAAAGTTGATCTGAATTATAAGTGCAAAAAAAAAGATTTTTCTTTTCACGGAAGGGAAATCACTTTAATTGTGAAACATAGCACAAAGAAATAACATAACTTTAAAAGCCAAATCTATTATTTTTTATTAATTTTCTAATTATTATTTACTATTAAAATTGATGCTAAAAAGCAAAAGCACTAGACAGAGTTTTAACATCTAATTCTAAATAACAAACACATCATAAGTCCCCCATACTTTGCTAAATAACACATATAATAACAAATAACCACACAAATAAAAAATGACTTTCAGGTAAATTATTAGAATATATTTTTTAATGTAATATCAACTTTAACATCTGATAGTGGAGTTATTCTCTAAAATAGCAGTTGTCTGATAAGACGGATATTTTTTTTGCATTGAGCACTTTACTCTGAGCACATAATTTAATTATGGAGAAAAGTGGTCACATGAGACATTTTAGCTGTAAACACCAGGTGTAAATAGTGATGCCTCTCAGCTGATCACTTGTGCTTGAATCACCTAGGATGGGTGTTAATACCAGGTGCAAACAGACGGACTTTACAGGGCCATGGGCCATCTTGAACTTGGCCCACACTTGCAGATCTCCCTCTTCTTTCTTTCTACAACTAAATTAGAGCTGAGTCGGTGTGTAAACGGAGCCTGAGATAAACAGAAGGGCAAAAAAGATCCTTAGATATTGTCACACCCTCTGCACGTTCCCTCAGTCCCAGTCACCACTCACAATCACCATCCACCACACACCACACCCCTGAACAATCACTCGAGTACTAATCACACACACCTGCACCTGCAATCACCCTCTCCCTATTTATACTAACCTCATTCAGTCACTCACCGGCTGGAATCGAAGTTGGATGGTCTCCTCTTCCATGGATCTTCTCCCTGTTGCTCCCGTGCTCCTATGAGGCTTGCTTACCTTACCATATCTGTGGATGCAAATGACCGATTAAGAAAAGTGACTTTTGTTACATTGGTGATTGCACTGAAGTTGAACTTGCCGCTTGGACGAGCGTGTGAGAGAGCCTTCCACCAGTTGCACCGCTCACCTGTTTACCCACTGTCTGTGTATGTTCCACAATAAATGATCACAAAGTAATCCCAGCCTTCTCTCCTTTGTGTGTGTGACCGTGACAGGATTCCAGGCCCACAAACACTCCCTGTAAACCGACGGAGGCTAACGCTGTTACTTCCGGGATCTCTCCGGATCCGTTCGCTGGGATGGCGAACGTTTTCCGGCAAGCTCTTCCTTCCGCACCCCTGAGTGCCAATGCTAACCCCCCTTCAATCTCGAATACGCCCCTTTCTCGTCCTATGAGCTACGCCAGCGAACCTAGCACCTGCGCTGGTTTTCTCCTGCAATGCTCCCTCTACATTGAAGCTAATGCTCCGCTATTCCCCAATGAAATTTCCAAAGTAGCCTTCATAATTTCACTTCTCACCGGAAGGGCACTCCAGTGGGTGGACGCACTTTGGAATGCCAACAGTCCAGCAATGTCATCCCATCAAGCCTTCGTGAGCCATTTTAAAGAGGTGTTCAGTGTAGCACTTACCCCTCTCTCTGTACATGATGAACTCATCACACTCAGTCAGGGAAGCACTTCCATCCACGAATACACTTTGCGCTTCAGAGCACTGGCCGCCAGCAGCGGTTGGAATCAGATTGCACTCCTGGCAGCCTACTGCAAAGGACTAAAGACTGACATCCGCAAACACCAAAACCAAAGAACTCACTCTCCTCACTACTCCGACTCATTCTGAGAAAATCGTCCTGCTGGTCCTCCCGTGGGCGAACGTGGACGTAAACCTGGGTAGACCCTGGCTCATACGACATTAACCTACCATTGACTGGGGCACAGGGGAAATCCTTGTGTGGAGCACCATGTGCAACAGCCACATTCGCCAACCCTCCTTCTCCAAGTATACACCTACTCGAGCATCTCTCCCTCTCCACACCACCACCATGGAAAGCCCGGCCATCGACGACTCTATAACCATCCCAACGACCTATCACTCCTTCCTTGATGTGTTCAGCAAAGAACGTGCCACTCGACTACCCCCTCAGCAGCCCTGTTACTGTAGTATTGACCTGCTGCCAAATGCAAACTACCGCGCGGAAGGATCTACCCCCTTTCCCGTCCTAAGCACGAGGCCATAAAAGAGTACATCAAGGAAGCCCTTTGCCAGGGGTTCATCAGGCCCTCCACGTCACCTGCCTCAAGTTTCTTCTTTGTTTCCAAAAAGGATGGAGGAATACGTCCGTGTATTGATTACCGGGTGCTGAACGATGCCACGGTGAAATTCGCTTATCCACTGCCACTCGTCCCTCGTCCGCGAGGCGCGGGTATTCGGCAAACTGGACCTCCGCAGCACCTACAATCTGATTCATATCAAAGATGGTGATGAGTGGAAGACCGCTTTTATCACCACCACTGGCCACTATGAGTACCAGGTGATGCCCTACAGCCTAGCGAACAGTCCCTCAATCTTCCAAAACTTCATGAACAAAGTCTTCCGGGACCTCATCCACCATACTCTCCCAATGGTATGGTGAACCCCGAGCTCTCCACCTATGTGCGTACTATTCAAGGAAGTTAAGTCCCGCGGAGCAAAATTACGGGATTGGTGACCGCAAACTGCTGTCACACCCTCTGCACGTTCCCTCAGTCCCAGTCACCACTCACAATCACCATCCACCACACCCGTAAACAATCACTCGAGTACTAATCACACACACCTGCACCTGCAATCACCCTCTCCCTATTTATACTCACCTCATTCAGTCACTCACCGCTTGGAATCGAAGTTGGATGGTCTCCTTTTCCTGGATTTTCTCCCTGTTGCTCCGATCTCTCCTGTGCTCTTATGAGGCTTGCTTACCGTATCTGTGGATGCAAACGACCGATTAAGGAAAGTGACTTTTGTTACATTGGTGATTGCACTGAACTTGAACTCGCCGCTTGGACGAGCGCGTGAGAGAGCCTTCCACCAGTTGCACAGTTGACCTGTTTACCCATTGTCTGTGTATGTTACACAATAAATGATCACTAAGTAATCCCAGCCTTCTCTCCTTTGTGTGTGTGACTGTGACATATGTTTTAGTTTCTAATCTCATTCTAATAATTAAATCAAATAATCAGGGTTTTAATCTTTGCCTATGTAACATCTGTATTTGTGATATTGATAGGGTTTTCAAGACATCCTGTAGCTGCCGTAAGTAATACTTTATTTAAGCAAAATCTGCTAGAAGCCCTAGAGCTATTTGAGCAATCCTGACGTTTGTATTTGCAACAGTTTATACTAAACACACTTTTAGCCCTGCAGGCTTAAACTCCAACAGATTGGAATCTGTCATTATAATCTAGTGCAGCATTTTTTTTCTTGTTAAGCATAAACATATACTCTTGTGTGTCTGGTGGGCACTCAACTGAGTGACTGTGACAGCTGGATTTATAGCAGTGATTCTATATGGAAAGGGTTAAGTTTGAGCAGGTATGCTATTGTAGATATCCTCTAGATCAAGGGTGCCCAAACTTGGTCCCGGTGGGCTGGTGTCCTGCAGAGTTTAGCTCCAACCCCAATTAGACTCACCTGACCTAGCTAATAAAGCTCTTAGTAGATATACTAGAAACGTCCTGAGAGGTGTGAATTGATGCTAGCTGTAGCTAAACAGGCCCTTCAGGATAAAGTTTGGGCACCCCTGCTCTGTATAAGAAATTGGCTGACATTTATTTGCTAGACAAAGATCTCAAATAGACAGAAATATAAACATAATAAACATTCATATTTATTTATTTAAAATAATATTTATAATTATAATATTGTAATAAGTATAATTATTATTGTTGTTAGTTTGCTATTATTTATTTATTTATTTATTTAAATTCTTAAATACTGTATGTCAGTTGTGCAGGAGAATAGCCACTTCTTTAACAGTTCAGTGTGACATAAAACTTTAATCTGGATCAGAGTTAATGCTAAAAGTCAACATTTTAGTACTGTGTCCCAAAAAACACACTATGAAACCAATTATTAAATGCACTTAAGAACTTACTTTGAACAGGCTGTCCTGGGTTTATACAAAAGCATTCCAAACTGTCAAAACGACTCAAGCATGTTGTTAAAAGCACTCAAGATCAGAAACTATAGTGAAAATTGCCGATAACAATAATTAAACAAATGCTGTTCTTTGTCTGTTGAATCATAAGCTGTTATGAAAGGTAGTACAGTCAGAAAAGCGCAGGAGCTAAAGAATGCATTAGATTGTCTCAAAGAAACCTTGAACAAATACAAGTTATTAAGTTGTTAATGAAGATGATGTGCATTTAACTTGGTTGATATAAAAAGCTTGGCCAATTTAAAAATTGGATCACAGCAACAGGATTAACACAATGAGAAGAGGAATGCATTTTAGAGACATTATCTGCAGGAATTTGATTTCATGTTTGAACGACTGCGTTCAAGTGTGTAGTAAAAACAAAACGCGCGCACACACGCACACAGGGCTGAGAGAACAGTAGATTAAGAATGGCAGAGGGAAGGATTTAAAAGTTCAGGTGTCCAGGGAGAGAGGTATCTGGTGGGTCGCTAAAACCTTGTTAGTCATTTTAAGGGACCCTTATCGCTCATTCATTGGAAAAGGAATCTGTGGAACAACAGTGGAGCAGAGCCAAGGAAAGGGAACATCCACTCACACCGCAGATTATTGTTCTAACGTGAGCTTCCACAGGTGACCTTCCTGTCTCTCTCTCTCTCTCACACACACACACACACACACACACACACACACAATGCTCCCTCTTTCTGAACCCTCTCCAAAGACACACTTCCTCAAGCACTTAAAGTCTTGTCAGATTTTCCACTGGATTCACATGCAGAGGTAACAGCACTAACTCACATAAACAGACAACTGTGTTTGTGTGTCAGGAACTGAAGCCAAACAGTTCAGCGAAACCCTTTCTAGCAGAATTTGTACGTGCATGAGTGTGTGTTGTTTGTCTTTTGATGATTTTTGACTTGTTGCTGTGTATATTTGTGCTGTTTTAGACAGTTGGTGGAATATTTTTAAGAGAGATGCAAGATTTTTGAAGGTGTAAAAAGAAAAGAGCTAACAAATTACCCAGATCATTTCCTAAACAAACACAGAAGTGGCAGTGATGTGTAAAATTGTGCGGAAATCCACGGAACTTTCCTCAGAACTGCTGTTAGCTGCAGATTCCCCGCAGACCTGGTTATAAGTCTACAAATAGCCGCTCTCGGTTCCTGTTCTGTGGCTCTGATGTTTGTAAATGTGTGAATCAGTGTTCTCTGTGTGTTTTTTTTCCCACTTTCTGTATTTGTCTCTCTCTACAGGAGGTTGGTGTAGAGGGTGGTGTACGGTTAATGATGGAGAGCGCTTTGTCGGCCAGAGACCGAGTCGGTGTTCAAGATTTCTTGCTCTTGGAGAACCACAACAGTGAAGCTGCTTTCATTGAAAACCTACGCCGGCGGTACAGAGAGGGCCTCATTTATGTAAGACACAAACACAAACATTATTATTTAATATAATACAATAAAAATATACAACTATATAGTTAAGCACATTTCATTTTAACTGTTTATTATTTACCAACTGTCCCACATATTTGAAGCTATTTTTATTTTTTGGAACTTATACACATACCTACATTTTTTGGGCTGAATTTGACTCCACTAAACATTAGCCATTTTAAACTCTTAACTGGATTAAAAATAATACTTTTTTTTTTTACTTTGTGTTACAACATACAGTATCCAGCTGCCCAACTTTTTTAACACTGATAAAAATAATAAGAAATGTTTTTTAAACATGAGTGTTTGAATTGTTATTTCTTAAGGATGGTCTGACACTGAAGACTGGGGAAACGGCTGCTGAAAATTCAACTTTGTCATTGTAGGATATAATATTTAAAATGCAAAACAATAATTTTATACAATAATATTGCCAATATACAGTGCTCAGCATATATGTGTACACCCCTCACAAATTTATCTTTTAAATTGATATTTTATTAGGATGCTTTGCAATATTATATTTGTGCAGTATATTTGTACATTAAGTTAGTCAGTTCTGATGCCAAAACTGCAGTTAATCTAACAAAAAAATTTACATCACAGTCCAAAAATAAGTACACTCACGTTTATGTTACGGAAAAAATTAAATGAAAATTTATAAGAGGAAAAAAGAAATCAAGTAAAAAAATTAAATTTTGTTAAAATTTTGTTGTTTGTAATATTTTTCCACCTAAATTTACATTGATTCATCTTTCTATATCTTAAGATGTTTGGTGACTAAAATATTATTTTAATAAATATTTTCCGTTTAATAAAACCGTTTTGTTTAAATGCACCAAAATATATTACCTTTATTAACTGAGAAATGGATAAATATTCATTTTCAAAATGGGGTGTACTCATATATGCTGAGCACTGTAACTGTTTTTAATTAATTAATTAATTAATTGTATTATTTTTTTTTTTTCAGTTTTAAAATGGTTACAATTTTAGTCATTTAAATGAAGGCTAGGTGAATGTACTGTAAGAGGCTCCAAAAACTCCATATATTTACTTTGTAATTTTCTTCTTTATCTGTCTATCTCTCTCTATATAAGACATATATTGGGTCGGTGCTGGTGTCAGTGAATCCTTACAGGGAGTTGGAGATTTACTCTAAACAGAACATGGAGCGCCACAGAGGAGTGAACTTCTATGAGATCTCACCTCACATGTGAGTGTTAAGTGTGTGTGCGCACGTGCATGCGCATATGTGTGTGTGCGTGTGTTTGTGTGTGTCGTGAGAATCCCTGAGAACATTCCGCTAATTCTCCTATTATGACTCACTTTCCTGGAGATTCCAGAGATTGGACCGTGCAACTTTCCACTTCCACACACATTCACACTCACCCCCTCACCAAAAAAAACATGAAATCCATGCTCACACACAAGCTATTCCAAGCTGTTTGGCAGATTCAAAAAAAAAAGTTTTACATTTTGCAGCTCATGCTAATGTCCTCCTAAACTTTTGAAAATTTACCCTTAGCTTGTAAAAGTGCATTTAGAATTTCTTTTATACATATTCATCAATATACATAATAATATTCTACCAAATGCAAGCAAGGAGCAAATAATAGTTGAATGAATATGGTGTACTCTAAATAAAGCATACTGTTCACTCTTTAACAATGGGAGTTTTAAAAAATTTTCTCAATAGAAAACATGTCAGTAGATGAAATATAAGTTTGCTTATCAGATTATTTCAAGCCGTTTATAAAATGTGGAATTTCCTCACAAAAAGTTTTTACCCACATGCTACAGTAACAGCTCAGGACTTTAAAGCTCTTAACAACTAAAATTGTTATTATTATTCTATATATTTTCAGTGATTTTATCTTTATCTGTGTGACTTTAGCTTTGCCCTGGCGGATAATTCCTACCGTGCGCTGCGGACTGAGAGAAGAGATCAGTGTATTTTGATTTCAGGAGAGAGTGGCGCTGGAAAGACTGAGGCCTCCAAAAAAATCCTTCAGTACTACACACACATCTGTCCCACTCGCAACAACACACACACTATCAGAGAGAGATTGCTGCAGTCCAACCCAGTCCTGGAGGTAAACGCACACACAAACACCGTGGGCCACATTTACTAAACAAGGAAAATCAGCGCGAGAGTTCAATCTGGTAAAAGAGGGGAAAGTCCAAACTTCTGCTGGTGATCGATTGACACAATCTCAAATTAAAGGATACAGCAGGCCATTTTCTTTTTGAATGACACAGCCTTCCAAGAACAGCACAAATTAGATTGCAGATGAGCAGAGCTGATGATAATCAGTTGGTTTAAGATATGCATTTTGGACATTAAGATTTTCCACTAAGCGGTATGGTACAGATTGGCACGGTGTGGTTCTCTTCTATTTTGCTTGGCTCAATTTGCATTTCAACTGCAGTTTATTTTCACTTAAAGTGGGTGGTATTATAAGTTGGCGGTTCATTCCGCTGTGGCGACCCCAGATTAATAAAGGGACTAAGCCGAAAAGAAAATGAATGAATGAATGGGTGGTATTATCACTTTAGTTGCACCACCTATACCGCTGTTACTTCCTGAAAACTTTTGCATTCTGGGTCACTCCATTCAGCTGGATTAACAAAATGTTTATAGTCTGGATCTTTTCTACTGATCACGGTGTTACCATTTCAAGTGTCTTAAGTGGTAAAAAATGGTTTAGTTGTACAAACCAGCAGTGACTGCTGCTGACTATTTAAATATATTGGGTTTGGTGTTTCGAGTAAATCCAATGACACTAATAGTGATGATTAGTGTATACGTCATGCTTGCTTTGGTAATGGCTTGCTTTAATCCTCACCTGATGAAAAGGAGTTAGGAGGGAATGCTTAGGTAGCTAGCTTGAAACCAGTGGTGCTGTCGGTAAGAACAGAGGTCCAGTCTAGTCACTCAATTTAGTTGTATTTAATAACAGTCCACAAGGATTTGTGCTCAAAGGGAAAGGTGCTTGTGTGTGTGTGGTTTCAGCAAGGAAATAACAGAAATACAATGTTTCAGTGATCAGCAAGGAAATAACAGAAGTACAATGCTTCGGTCTACCAACAAACAAAGTACACAATTAAACAGAAATATGGCAAACATGAAACATATGAGCACTTAAGTCAACTTAAATCATATAAAAGCCAGGGTCAGACAGAGGAACACAGGAAAACAACAAAAGAAACCAGATTCAGTCCTCTGCACAGTGCAGCCAGAAAGGGCAAACTGTGGGCACAGGTGCCATTAAGAAAGCCTTTGAGGCAGTCCTGATTGACCAGAGATTGAGTAGGCAGAGATTGGACTGAACCATGGGTGTGACACCTGAGGTTGTACTAAAAAAAGCATTAGATGCAGAATGTGGTGTAAAATCCGCCTTAGTAAACCACGTTTTGCGATACCTTTAAATATTCTTCTCATATAAATGTAGTGTCCCGAAAGGGAAACTCCCACAAATGTAAATGCAATAAGGTTAATCACAAAAATAACACATTTTTTAAAAATTGTGTCTTTAGTAAATCTTACAGTATTTTTTAAATCCCCCATAAAAGGGTTTGCATTAACACAAGCTGTTAGTAAATCTGTACACACATGCTAAATGTCTCTCTCATTCTGTCACAACAGGCTTTTGGGAATGCTAAAACTCTCCGCAATGACAACTCCAGTCGCTTTGGAAAATACATGGACATTCAGTTTGACTATAAGGTAAATGGACTTTGCAGACCACAACCCTTTACAGAAATCACACCTAAATCTGTTGATCTTATTTTGAACAAACAGTAATGTGGTTTGAAATCAATTTGGCTACAGTGTATTCACAGTGTGCACAGTAAAAAGATTCAATTAAATTTCAGTTCAATTCAATTCAATTCAAGTTTATTTATATAGCGCTTTTTACAATGTAGATTGTGTCAAAGCAGCTTAACATGTTCTAGTAAAGTCCAGATTTCAGAGTTTAGTTCAGATTAGTTCAGTTCAGTTCAGTGTGGTTTAAGTTTCACTGCTGAAAGTTCAATACTGAAGAGCAAATCCACCGAGGCGCAGCTCCACAAGTCCTGATCCGAGCAGGCCAGTGGCAACAGTGGCGAGGAAAAAACTTCACCAATTGACGAAGTGAAGGAAAAAAAGCCTTGAGAGAAACCAGGATATGTTATGTATGAGAAAAAGACAACTGTGTTTCTATCTTGTTCAGGGAGCTCCAATCGGAGGTCACATTCTCAACTACTTATTGGAGAAGTCACGTGTGGCCCATCAGAACCATGGCGAGAGAAATTTCCACATCTTCTATCAGCTGCTGGAGGGAGGAGAGGACCTGCTTTTGAAGAGACTTGGTTTGGACAAAACCAACCCACAACATTATCATTACCTTATTAAGGTATGTTCATGTGAAGTGTATTTATGGCCCTGTTAACACCTTATGATTTTTTTCACCAATCTGATTACTCATGTATGATGCTAAATACAACACCGGTGGTCACATGCTATACATTTGAAAGCATGCTGATACCAAGTGGAGATGGTAATGTTTCTCGGCTGACCACTTGTGATCAGATCTCTGAAGATCCATGTTAAAACCAGTTGGAAACACCCTGTATGTGTACATGAAAGAAAGTAAATAATGGTTTGAGAAATCGATTTTGCAAAATGCATCACTATTCTATCTTGAATCTATTCTATTAACTTAGTTTTTCGCAGCAGATTATGCTGCATGGCTTTGCAAACAGTCATACTCTGCTTGCATCCAATTCCTTACCAGTTCCACTTGAATCTAAAATGATCATTATTAAAGTTAGGAAAGGTTTAAGTGAATTACCAGCGTGTTCAGAGTGAGCTGTGTTTGTATCATAAAAAACAAATTACATGACTCGGCCGAACATGGTTATTGCTAGAAGGGATGCAGCTCTGTCCAGAAGTTAACAAGTATTATTTCTGTTATTATTTATTAAATTACCCATTGCATTGTGTTTTATTTATGTCTACACCAACCCGAAACCTACCCCCACAGTTAAGTAAAAATAGTAATTTTTGTAAAGTCTCATTAAAAGTATCCCAAATATCTGCATCTGTATCCCTTCTAGACTTTACTGCCAAACACAGAAAAGCTCTTCCCATCAGGATTTGAGTTTATGGTTAAAAACCAGCATAAAGCGCCATCTGCTGTTAAAAGTTATGCTCAGAATCGATTCGAGAGAATATCGAAGCATTTTAAAAATTGCTAAATAGATTTCTCAGACAACTTTTCACCACAGCTCTCTATCTCTCTGTCAGGGTAATTGTCCACGTGTGAGTTCTATCAGTGATAAAAATGGATGGAAAGTTGTGAGAAATGCTCTCACCATCATTGGTTTTGAGGAGGAGGAGATACAGGTACACACACACACACACACACACACACACACACGCACACTTTAGACATTGATATTTTTGCTACAGTCAACATACTCACAATGTGTTCTCCTCTGTAGGCGCTGATGGAGATTGTGGCCAGTGTTTTACATCTGGGAAACACACAGTTTGGTGAGTATGAGGAGGGAGAAACTCACATCACCACTGAAGCTCAACTGCAGTTTCTGTCCCAGGTGAGCAGAGCACTCATGCTCAACATGACTTAATGTCCCGGCTCAAGTGATATGTGTATCTGTCAGAACCCGTTTCTGAGGAATTAGATTCCAGTCTTATTAGAGTCGCTTGTCTCAGGTTTGTCCTTTGCTTTTGTTTGAACCCACTGTCCAGAGGTTGTGAATACTATGTATAGTTTTTAAAGCGTAGTTAAATGCAATATAGGTCAACTATTACATAAAATTGTTGGGGACAATTGTAACGCAGTAATACAATCCTGACCTAAATTACAGTTAAAATATTGTAAAATTATTGTAATTTTGTTTTTTAGAATGTTTTACAAAACTATTTACTATATTTGTTTCATTCTGTAAACTACTAATGACATTTTGTCCAAATTTCCAATAATAAAATTGAAGCTATATCACGGGTATTGTGCTGAAAACATGGCATCTTTTTGTTATTTTGACCGATTATCATTTTATGCTCAACATTTTTGGTAATGTAGGACATCACATTTTTTTTTACTTCAAACATAATTAAAATTTTGACCTATGTTACTCCAAAAAAAGCTATTTTGATATAAATTAATATAAAGTTAAATAGTTGTATGCAAATAATATTAAATAAAATAATATATTATGTAGCAAAAACTACAACTAGATACTTAAAAAAATTAATAATATTCCACAATTTAAAGTTCCGTTTGTTCTATACAATTTAAGTCCTACGTGGAGTCTGGGCCCATAGGAATCCGAAGAAATGTCAGAAGAGGTCTCATTCAACTTTTTATTTGCTTGTGTGCGTGCGTGCGTGCGTGCGTGCGTGCGTGTGTGTGTGCGTGTGGTCAGCCTGCTTATACTTTAACTAGTGTTTCTTTTCTTCCCCACCTCACAGACATGTTGAAATCTTGTGTGGCAGCTACCAAGATAATATAGCCATTAGTTTGAATTCAACTGCAGAAATATTTGTTATATTGCAAAATATTTTGCTTTCAAAATGTTGAAACGACAACACGTCTCAGTGATAACCCCTTCTCAGATTTGCTCTTGTAGATGTCCTACATCTACAGAGAATGTGCCTTATTAATTTGTTCTATCAACAGCTGCTGGGTGTGGACGGGTCAGTCCTGAAAGCAGCTCTTACTCACAAGAAAATAGTTGCCAAAGGGGAGGAGGTAATATCACAGTATCTCTCTGTCTGTTCTGACTCTCTTTTAGTTTTCTGCATGCTTGATCTTTGCTAATCTCCACACGCATTCAGTCCAGCAGTAGATGCAGTATGTGCGTGTGTGTGTTTGTTTGTGTGTGTTTGATTTCAGATGATCAGTCCCTTGAGTTTAGAACAGGCTCTTTCTGCTCGGGACTCTTTGGCCAAAGCCATATATGGTCGTGCCTTTACCTGGCTTGTCCAGAAGTTGAACCAATCATTGGCCTTTAAGGTGTGCTCCTCCTGTCTGTCATTGAGGACTGTGCTTTTGTTTTATTAAAGTGGACTTATTTAAGACTGAAATGTTGTCTATGAACTGGAGCTTAATGTGCCCTCTAGTGGAGTGGTTTTGAAGATGATTATGCTTTTGTGTTTCACAGGATGAGGTTTACTACTCCAGTAAATGTTCTTCTGTTATTGGTTTGCTGGACATATATGGATTTGAGGTCTTCCAACACAACAGGTTTCTTACTCTTTGACCCCTGTGACCCCTATGTATATGTAGGAAATGAACTATCATTTTGTCATAGTAGAAATGCAATAATCATGTCTTTTCTTTTGGCATATTGGTGAATAGTATAGCCACACCTTTACAACCACTACAAATACAACTGATAAACTTAGGTTTAAGATAAAGGTTGATGAAGCAAAAACTAATTTGTGGTTCGAAAAACTGCAAAAACTGAAAATCCTGTCATTATTTACTTACCCTTTACTTTTCACAAATATGTTTGAGTTTCTTTTTTCTGTTGAACACAATGGAAATTCATTCATTCATTCATTTTCATTTCGGCTTAGTCCCTTTATTAATCTGGGGTCGCCACAGCGGAATGAACCGCCAACTTATCCAGCATATGTTTTACGCAGCGGATGCCCTTCCAGCTGCAACCCATCTCTGGGAAACATCCATACACACCCATTCACACTCATACACTACGGACAATTTAGCTTACCCAATTTACCTACACCGCATGTCTTTGGACTTGTGGGGGAAACCGGAGCACCCGGAGGAAACCCACGCCAACACAGGGAGAACATGCAAACTCCACACAGAAACGCCAACTGGCGAGGCTCGAACCAGCGACCAGCGACCTTCTTGCTGTGAGGCGAACGTGCTACCCACTGCGCCACTGTGAGGCACAATGGAAATTACTTTAAAAAAATGTTTCCATATTATTTGTTTCACTTACTATGAAAGTCAACTGATTTCTAACATTCTTCAAAATATCTTATTTTGTGTTCAACAGAAAAAAAGAAACTCATAAAGATTTGTAACCACATGAGTGAGGAAATAGTAGCAAATTTTCATTTTTGGGTGAACTGTCCCTTCAATTTTAATTTGAAGTAAAACAAAGTTTTTGAATCTGCATCGCATTGTGGAAAACATGAAATGGACATTATATTAGGACATAAAAATGAGCAATAACGCTAATTTGTTTCTCTTCTCTTTTTTGTAGTTTTGAGCAGTTCTGCATTAATTACTGCAATGAAAAACTGCAGCAGCTCTTTATTGAGCTCACACTGAAAAGTGAACAGGAGGAGTATGAGGCAGAGGGTGTCGTGGTAAGTGTGTGTGTGTGTGCGTGTGTGTGTGTGTGTGTGTGTGTTTGTGTGTGTGTATGTGTGTGTAGTTGTGTGTGTGTGCGTGCGTGCTTGCGTGCGTGCGTGCGTGCGTGCGTGCGTGCGTGCGTGTGAGTGTGTGTGTGTGTGTGAGGAAAATTAAACACGAACTGAGTGAGATACTGAGATATCCAAATATACATATAGCTACCAGATACCTGTGACAAAGTTAATGATAGAGATTTTTCTATTAAAAACTAGAGCTTCATAATTATTAAAAAGGACAATCCCAATGCAAGCACCCATGTGGCTTATACCAATATCTGAATATGTCTATCAAACCTTTGACCCAGAGGGAGCAATTGTCATGGGAAGTTGTAGAGTGCTAATTCTTACTTAGATTTTTCACTTTGGTCATATTTGTGCAAAAATTATGTTTCCTGTGTTCTGGCCAGTGGGAAAGAGTGGAGTATTTTAACAACAAAATCATCTGTGATCTGGTGGAGGAGAAACATAAAGGCATCATCGCTATTCTGGTCTGTGTATCTTCCTTTTATTCATTTTTTTTTTTTGGTAAATATGAATATGAATAATTTTTATTTGTTTGTACTCAGGATGAGGAGTGTTTAAGACGAGGGGATGCCAGTGACATCACCTTCCTGGAGAAGCTGGAGGACACACTGGGGGGACACGCTCATTTCATCACGTAGGACCACTAGTGTACACTTTGTTAACATTGTTGAAGCAGCATAACTTGATTTGTTTCATTTTCCAATTTTGCAGCCATAAAATGGCCAATGGGAAGATCCGCAAGGCAATTGGTCGGGAGGAGTTTAGATTGGTACATTATGCTGGAGAGGTCAACTACAATGTCAACGGTGAGGATAAAAATTCATTAATTTATATGTCCATCCATAGTTCATTCTTCTGATGCCATGATTTTTATTCTTTCTCCAATTGATTTAGGGTTTTTGGACAAAAATAATGACTTGCTGTACAGGCACTTAAAGGAGGTACAGTGTGTTTACAAACAGTCTGGATGGGATGTTATGACTGAACAATATGCGTTTCTAAACCCATTGTCTTATTGCAGGTGCTGTGTCAGTCTAGCAATCACATTGTGAGTCAATGTTTCCATGCAGATGAGCTGATGGACCAGAGAAGACCTGAAACGGTTAGATGAACACAAACACATACAGTACAGAGGCATGCATTAAACTGAATTAAGTTTTGCTGTCTCTGCTCAGGCTGCCACTCAGTTCAAGCTCAGTTTGGCTAAACTGATGGACATTCTGATGTCTAAGGAACCATCATATGTCCGCTGTATAAAACCTAATGATGGTAAACAGCCAGGTGAGAGTTTGTTTGTTTTTTATTTTTATTTATTTATTTGGTTCATCTTAGGTCAAACAGAAAAGAATAACTTTTTATATTCAATGTAAAGAATATAGATATATACACAATATATACACAAAGACCATAAAACAACTAGTTCAATTCAACAATTTAAAAAAGTATCAAAGCCACAATTATACACTAATTAAGTTTATAAATAATATAATAAAATAGCACATACATGCACAAATGCATACACACATAAAATAACATTTAAGAAACTAATTAATTAATTAAATCAACAATAGAAAATATATGTGTTTCCATAAAATATTTCAGAAAAGGGTTCCAGACTTTCTGAAACCAAATTAAAAATCAAAAACCCATTGGTGGTAAGGAGGGGGAGCTTCTGACTTCCAATTTATTAGAAAAACTCACCTAGACAGTAGAGTTGCAAACACTACACTATCAGCTTGTATTGAGTTTAGTTAAACAAATTCTAGCAATTTACCAAAGAATGGTGTTTATTACAGTCTATTTGTAATGAAAAAATAGCAGAAAAGCACCTGAAGATTTTACCCCAGAGGTGAGAGTATGTCTTTGCTGTACATAATAATCCTTAGGAAATTGGACACGTTAATTAATCTGCTTATACTGTGTTTTGAAGTGATCTACATTATGTGTTGTTCTGATCTCCATTCGTTGTCTTGCTCTGTTTCTTCAGGTAGGTTTGATGAGGTTTTGGTCAGACATCAGGTGAAGTATTTGGGTTTGATGGAGAATCTGAGAGTAAGGAGAGCTGGATTTGCATACAGACGAAGCTATGAGGCGTTCTTGGAGAGGTCAGGCTCTCATGCAAAAGACTTTATGTTAACAGGTGGCTCTAGTGTTTAACTTCACATTGTTTTTAAACAGGTATAAGTCTTTGTGTCCGGGCACGTGGCCAAACTGGCATGGGAATCTCCCAGAGGGGGTTGCCACACTTGTTAAACACCTCAACTACAAACCTGAAGAATTCAAACTGGGCAGGTGAGAGGAGGGAAAATAACAGATATAAACGCTGCTGTTCAAATGTTTGGAGTCACACAGATTTTTATTCATTTATTTTTTTTATTTGTATTTTTTTTATTTGATTTTTTTATGAAAGACATCTCTTTTGATCACAAAGTCTGCATTCATTTGACCAAAACATAGTAAAACATATTACTATATTCATGATTATTTATTACGGTCATAAACATACTGATTTGTAGCACAAATAGTATTACCTTTTATCCTATATTAAACATTGAAAGGCAGCATGGTGGCGCAGTGGGTAGCACAATCGCCTCACAGCAAGGAGGTCGCTGGTTCGAGCCCTGGCTGGGTCAGTTGGCATTTCTGTGTGGAGTTTGCATGTTCTCCCCGGGTTTGCGTGGGTTTCCTCTGGGGGCTCCGGTTTCCCCCACGAGTCCAAAAACATGTGGTATAGGTGAATTGGGTAAGCTAAATTGTCCGTAGTGTATGTGTGTGTATGGATGTTTCCCAGTGATGGGTTGCAGCTGGAAGGGCCTCCGCTGCGTAAAACAGATGCTAGATAAGGTGGCGGTTCATTCCGCTGTGGCGACCCCAGATTAATAAAGGGACTAAGCCGAAAAAAAGAAAATGAATGAATGAATAAACATTGAAAGAAAATCCCTCACTTCTGCACTGTATAATACCAAGTTAATAAAATGTGTCATTTTGCATTAGTTTATTTTTCCAAGAAAACAACTAATTTCCATATTATAGAATACCAAGAATAAAGTGATGAAAAAAATGTTTTATCTTGTTTTGCAAAATGGAAAATGGAAGCAAGTTGTTTTTTATATAGTAGACTTCCAGTTTATTAGCTGCTGTAAGGAAATATAATGATGTTTCTTTTATTTTAACAATAACAGATCTGTTAGTTTAATCAGGAAATGAATCGTATGTAAAAAAAAATTATGCTGGAGCGAGAAAGTGGAAAAGCTGGCATAATAATAATAATAATGATCATTGAAAAATGTTTTTTTTTTGTTTTCTCTTTAGGTCCAAAATCTTCATCCGCTTCCCAAGGACTCTGTTTGTTACTGAGGATGCACTTGAGGCCCAGAAACAAACCATTGGTAAGACCGTGATGATGTTACTTGAAGTTGACCTTTTTCTTAATGGCCTTCTGCTGAGTATTATTGTTTGCATTTCTTACAAATGACATCATAAAAACTTTAACATTAAAATAACTGGATTGTTTTTTAAGCCGTCACTCTGCAAAAATCTTGGCGGGGCTACAGAGAGCGAGCCAATTACCACCGGATACGGCATGCAGGTCATCTTAACACATAGACTGAACACAGACAGACAATCATAACAAGAAAAAGCAGCAGCCAATCTGTTTTGTTTCTTTTTTCTTGCAGTAATTGTCATCCAGTCATGGTGGAGAGGGGTCAAAGGCCGCAGGAAAGCCAAGCACCGCAGACAAGCGGCTGACACTATTCGCAAGTAGGAGACAATTTCTTTTACTTTCATGTGAAAAACTTAGGACACCGTGTGAAATTCCAATTTTTCCATATCAGGATCAAATAATTATCTGATCTTTAGCAGGTCTTCAATTTTGGGAAATCAATCCTCAGATGAACAACAACATATAGTATTTAGAAAAAATAGTGAGGCATTTTTATTCAAATGGCTGAACTGATCATCAGCAGATGTTTTAGCAGTTTGTTGATTTGGAACCGGACTGCACGGTGGTGCAGTGAGTAGCACGGTCGCCTCACAGCAAGAAGGTTGCTGGTTCGAGCCTCGGCTGGGTCAGTTGGCGTTTCTGTGTGGAGTTTGCATGTTCTTCCCGTGTTTGCGTGGGTTTCCTCCGGGTGCTCCAGTTTCCCCCACAAGTCCAAAGACATGCGGTATAGGTGAATTGGGTAAGCTAAATTGTCCGTAGTGTATGTGTGTGAATGGGTGTGTGTGGATGTTTCCAGGGCATCCGCTGCGTAAAACATATGCTGGATAAGTTGGCGGTTCATTCCGCTGTGGCGACCCCAGATTAATAAAGGGACTAAGCCGAAAAGAAAATGAATGAATGAATGAATGGTTTGGAACCTTCAGGTGCGTGTGAACACAATCCCCATCCCACAGCTAAAGCTTAGCTAAAATTGGTTCATCAAGCAAGTCAATGAGCTGTGCAAAAAAACCTCCTAAACTTCTCCAGAATTATCTGAGAGGCTGATATGGTAATACAGGAAATGAAGTCATTACTGCTAAAAGTGTATTTAAAGGCATCTGAATCACAGGTGGTCATACATTTGTCACCCATGGCTTTTTAATCTTGACATTATTTTTGTTAACATTGTGAGAACATTGTGTGGCATGTGAAAGATTTAAGAACTGGCACTGACCACATCAGTTGTTTTTTTTTTATCATGCCCTTATATAAAAAAACATGAAATTCAGTAGGGTGTCTTAACGTTTTACATGACTTTATATTGTTAATTAGGAGTACCACTGATTAACTTGATTAATCCACGACAATGTTTTTATGTTTTCCTCTTTCTGCCTTCCTCAGCTTCATCAAAGGCTTCATCCTGCGCAATGAGCCTCGATGCCCTGATAATGAGTATTTCCTGGATCATGTGCGATTCTCCTTCCTGATGAAAGTCAAACGAAACTTGCCAAAAAGTGTGCTTGACAAGAGCTGGCCAAAACCACCACCCTCACTGACAGAGGTATTATACTGTAGTAGTGCGTGATAAAGGTATAAAGTGTGATTATGACAATATATAGAGTAAACCATTGAGTGTTGATTGGTCATACAAATGGAGACTGAAATCACTGTTTTGATTACTGTGCAACTGTTCAAAATGAATACTTTGATTGAAAATTGTTTCTAGCCTTTTATCAGTACTGTGGCACAGAGGCTAAACCATCAGTTTGATGACCCATATTCTGACAATCCTTTTAAAATGCAGTTTTTTTGTTTTGTTTTTTTAAATGCTGTTATGGGTTGAAGGTATAATACTGTATATTCACCTCATCCAGTGTTATTTTTGGGTAAGAAATCTTTGCAATTGTTTGTGCATAAGTGAACTTTCCTAGTTAATCAAATTTAATTGCAATCTTTTTTGAAAACCTGTTTGACCAATAGATCAATAGTGATTTGTTTGAAAAACTGGCATCTCTAGTTATGATTCTAAACAAGACATGGCTTGCTGCAGAAATATTATTGGCTATATCAGTCATTTTTAACTGGGATACAGGGGTTAAAAGGGTTTAGTGACTCCCCTGGCAAGAGTGCATTAGATTGGTCAAAAGTAACAGTTTCATATGATAATATTTATTAAAGTTATGATTTCTAATTCGATGAAATACTCTTCTTTTTATTAGCATTCACCAATAAACAAAAATGTCATGGTTTTCACAAAAACATATTATGGAGCACAACTATTATCAATATTTTTAATAATAACAAATGTTTCTTGAGCAGAAATTTTCAGAAGATTTCTGAAGGATCATGTGACAGTAAAAATACATAATTTTTTAATATATAAAAATAGAAAACAATTGTTTTTTTAATTGCAGTGATCTTTTACAACATAGATTTTTTTTCTCGTATTTTTTATCAAATAATTGCAGCCTTAGTGAGCATAAAAGACATCAATGAAAAAAAACGAAAACAAAACAATGGCAGTTCTTTGTTTTCCACCACAGGCATCTAAACACATTCACAGAATATGTATCCGCAACCTGGTCAATGACTACTGCAGGAGAATACAGCCGGAGTGGAGGAAGCAGGTACCGCCTTTATACAAGAGCAAATACACATGAACACACACTTACTGTACATGGATAAACAGTTCTTCTCTATCACTGTCTCCAGCTGGAACAGAAAGTTGTAGCCAGTGGGATCTTTAAAGGACAGAAGGACGGCTACTCTCGAAGTGTGCCTAAACTCTTCGTGGCCACTAGGCTAGGTAATATTTTCTCACACAGGAATAAATATATGTACTCAAAAACATATATACTGTATATACACAAACAAACATGCAATTTCACTGATACATTTTTTTTATTACTACAGAAGCTGAAGAGATCAATCTCAAAGTGCTGCAAACTCTTGGGACTGACAACAAGGTGAAGGTAAATGCGTTTGGTAAATATATATGTGTGTGTGTGTGTGTGTGTGTGTGTGTGTGTGTGTGTGTGTGTGT